>JABUQX010017751.1:0-5000 GCA_015478945.1 Trachelipus rathkii
CCTAATCCTTCTTCTCTCCCGTCGACAGATATCCACAAACCCTCCCCTCCGTCATCCAGCTTTACTATCCCCTACTTTATATATAATAATACTATATATTATTTAATATCCATCTATTCTACTCTTCATCCCTTTGATACGTAATTCAATCATATCTACCCTCTCATTATTCTTGGATAGGTATACTTCTTCCTTTACTTCTGGGCCGGCCTTTCTCCTGAGCAGGTTAGGGGTGTTTGTTTGCCCGAGTACTCACTTTATTACTACGCATTATCATTAGTACCCTCTCGATAGTAATATATATATACTTATTATATATTCACAGTGGTATTGTTTCTTTCTTATATTAGGTGATTGATATTATCGTTTCCTCGTATATAGTGTAAATGTGCGTCAAATACCAGCTCTCCTACTTTAGTGCACGCCTCACGGCTCACGTATGCTCTTACTTGACCCAGTGGAGTCTCGGCTTTCCCCGTCTGTCATGAATCGGGAGCCTTCCATGTATCAACATAAACAACATTTCTCCAGGTAGCACCTTCTAACTTAAGATCTATAAATTCTAGACTTCTCCCTTTCAGGGGTCGAAAATAGATAATAATATAAATGATATAACAAATTCATAGGCTCTCGAATAAACTACACATGAGAGCTAACACATGCGAACCAATTGAATAGCCATTTCTTTTGCCGTATATCCTTGTAAAATTTTAGTGAACATTGGCACATAATACCATTGAACAAGGAGGAGATATAATTATTGTTATATGAATGGTAAGTAATATCTCACTTTTCTTCAGACCTCTGGTCTTATTATACTCCGTATCCCCTAAGACTCCCTCCCTGGACCCTTAAAAAAAACCTAAGACCCTTTCGTCCAGAATATACTCCACGATTTTTGTTATGTTTTTGTTTACCTTCTACAATAGATGAGTGTCCCAAAGGTGTGAGATACACGCCTACGTATAAGTGCAAGTATGTCCGGTGTCTGCTCGGCTCCTCCCTACCCTTTGGCCTCGGTGTAAACAACGGCGCGCTAGGCACTAATTTTTCCCTCCCTCTCAGCGTGGGAGGGTCTCCCGGAACAACCTCGCGCTACTTTGTGGAATTTGAGGTGTCGCGGGGTTCGGCGCACCCCGCCTCCTTCAACGCGGAAATAGGGAGGAATACGTCAAACCACCCCCTGTGTTTTCGCCGAACGTCCGGCTCGAGCCCCCTACAAGTTTGGTACGCCAAGTGATGTAAAGTACTTTTAGGGCAAACTAATAATAGTTGCCTTTTGACCTTCTTTATATGCCTCAAGCATGTAACATTTTTCGTTCCCTCCATGATACGGTCATATAAATACACAGAAAAATTAATTTGGCATCCTCGACGCCGGGAGCAACATCTATTTATGATATTCATTTTTTAATCCATATCATTTTTAATATATTTGGGGTTTATTTTTTATACTCGAGGCTCACTTTGGGATCCTGTGTGTGTGCGTCCTTATGAATGTAAACTAATTGTTCGCTACTGATATGATATATAACTATATATAATTATAATACTATATTATATATATTATATATAATATATATATATATATATATATATATATATATATATATATGTATACGACTTATATATATTTTCATTTAATATAATATAATATAGAATATTATATATTTAATATTCTTTACTTAGTATTATAGAAAAAATTTTCACCACGTAGGCTTGCTAGGCCTGTCTGTGAAACCTCCTCCTTTATCCGGGCTTGAGACCGGTATGGGATGATGGATGTTGTTTTACTTCACGATTAAAGCCTAATAATCATCTCATATATTTATTATTTGTTATCATATGATATAAAGCGTTTTATAATCAATATCCCTTTCCACCACCTTAAATTACATATTCATCTACTATATTTAATATCATATAACTATATAATCTTATATATATTATATTTAATATATATTATATATTATTATTATTATATAACATATATATATTATTTTTATTATATATTAGTATAGGTATATTATTATATATTAAATATTATATATATAATATATATATTATATATACTATATATATATATGTACTATAAATTATATTATATTATATATTATATATTATATATACTATAAATATATATATTACTATACTTACGTCTTTTTCATACTTGTCCACTCTTAGGATCTCTTACATGGAGGGCGCGTGTGATGTCAGGACCACGCCTGACTTCGGCTAGGTCTTGTTCCTTTCATACGGTCCCAAGCAAGAGTTCCTGGTAAAGAATTATATAATAATAAATACGAGTCGAGGAGGCCCTATTCTAGTGAAGGGTGCAGTATATAAGTCGCCTAATTAAAGTTGTAATTATACCAATCACTACAGCGCCTAGATTTCGCAAGATAGTAAATACCATAACGCTAAAGCTTAAAAATTGGGGATAATAAAATTCAGTCAGCAGGAAGTAACCAGTACCATACATCGTAAGTTATAGAATTCCACAGAGTAGATCGGTTCGCTCTGACACATACCGCAAAGCAGCGCCTTATCACAGTGGGAACTATTGCTCTTGTGATGATTGATAAATGTCAACTACAAAACTATGTGCATTGAGACACAGTATACGCTAATGTATAATTGTGCTAATAGCGTATAGGTGGTAAGGTATCGTGAGTGGAAAAAGTTCCTCATTGAGCAATTGCACAGATCATGTCGATAAATACCTATAAATAAAGAGATTAAACTCCAACATCGTCGACTCTCTAAAGATTAAAAGAGGATCAAATATGTATTTAAAGGAAAAATGAACATAAAATAGTACCATATCAACCTTTTTGGCTCACTTTTACCGCTGACTCCAAATCCAAAAGTACAAGGTGATAATAATCAGTAGCACCTCTTATATATATTAGTAGTCATAGTTTAACTATCCATAATTAAGGGAGGATGATTAGAACTCACCTTGTGTAAAAGGAGTAAGCTGAGTAGGAAAGGAAATAAATACGTCTCGCAGTCTTAAAAGTGATGTAAACTATCCGAGTTCCTTTTGAGGCCGCCCCATTCAATAAACCGTTTCATTGGATATGATTCAGGTTTATTCCCAAGACATTATTTTAACTTGTTTACCAACGTTCTAAGGGTCACAAGGATGTTTTTATTTATTGTCAACGAGGAAGAGACCGAGATGGACAGTATCGATAATGAAATAAGTGAAAGTTTAGTAATGTTTCTTTTAGAAGATAGTAAGATTATGTAGAACCGTTGCGGTTTTAATTTAACGAATATGATTATTTTCACATAAAGGTTGTGCCGAGCCTAATATACCGAAAGAATAATACTATTCCAGATCAGCTAGAAAAGTAAAAAATCTGATAAGAGAATATTGCAATATACAAATAAATTCTATAAATGATGTATAAAAAGGGGATCAGACTTTACAGAAATAATATAGAGTTGAAAGGAATGATCAGGGTATAGAGTCATTTCGAGAGTTCATTGAATGAGACGGATAGAGTTTAGTAAATGTGCAGTGATGAGTTATAAAGATCATTTAGATAGTGAAAATATAAAGCTAATGTAAAAAAGAGTTGAAGAGAAAAGACAAGACAGGAACCCTCCGAGATAATAGGCAAAGGCACCTACTAATAATGATAAGAAAAAAATAGAAGGAAGAAAATGTCAGAGCTATATTCCATGCAAGAAACTATCCGCCAGTAGGTTTCAAGTTGGTGCTTAAAGATAAAATGCATTACGAGAGTTCTCGGCAAGCGGATTTGTTACATTGAACTCATTTAGCCTCAAAGTCAGTAATTTTGCCTGGGGAAACAGCAAGCATATTATATTTACGTGTTCTTTAAAAAGGATGGGAAAAAGTATTAAAAAGAAATAATTTATCAAGAGATAATGAGACAGGAATGACGTAATGTTATATATTCGTACAGACTATGGAGTAATGCGACAGATGTGAGAGATGTTGGCGGTATTAGTGTTGGAGAATGGTAACGAGTGTGCATGGCGAAGAGTGATGGAGGGAGCATTTCGAAAATCTGCATAACAAAGCCAGTAAAGTAATAAAGAGGTGATATTAAATGTGTATTGGTTTGATGATGTAAGATGAAGCAGGTATATTTGGGATGAGGTAAGTTACGTAGGGAGGAGGTTGAAAATAAGAGAATAAGAAAGTGACTATCCTGTAAATCTTGACAAATTAGTCCACGATGTGTATAGATGAAGGAGAATAATAAAGTTAGTTAGAAAATGATCAAGAATGGAGGTAGATGATTCACATTAGATTAACTGGGGATGAAAGTTGAATAACAAAACATTTGTGGAGAGTGTACTTCCGGAGCACTGGAGGAGATCAGTGTAAGGGTAAGGGTAATAAGGGAATCTGTTGAAACTACAAGGAATTAGTTTATTAAATGTTGTAGGGATGTAGGGATGTAGGGATGTAGAGATGTAGGGATGTAGGGATGTAGGGAAGAGATATACTGGTATTTTTGTTAAAAGAGTGCATTGAGTGACTGACGGGTTGATTGTGGACGAACAAGGTGCATTCAGAAGTGGTAGAGGATGTGTAGCTCAATTTTTTACATTAAAGAAAATGAATGAGAAAATAGGAGACAAGAAGAGGAAATCTTATTTAAGTTTATGTACTTGCAACATTTGTATGACAGGATTAAAAGGGAAGCTCTGTGACATGTGGTAATAATGTATGGTGTTGGTGGTAGGTTTCTGAATGAAATTAAAAGTATACATGCGATAGTGAAACGTGTGTAAGAGTAAATGAAGTTGAGGGAATTGTTTAATATTAATAGCGAAGTGAGGATGGAATGTGCTGTGCCTCCTTGGCTATTTAATTTGTATATGAATGATGTGATGAAAGTGATGAAAGTATTTTAGGTAACGGTGGCATGGAGGGTGTTACACTTTTGGAGAACGGAAGAGAGTGGAGGATACCTTGCATATTATACGCAGAAGATTTGATTTTCTGTAGTGAA
>JABUQX010017751.1:12500-72053 GCA_015478945.1 Trachelipus rathkii
TGAGTGAGGTATGGGGGAGGTTGAGTTTATTATGTTTTGATTGTGAGTAGTATATGTGAGTATGGTACTATGAGGAGTGAGGTGTTATTGGCGTTGGTTGTAGGTAGTGAGGTGTATATAGAGGATGGGTATATATGAGTTAGTTTATGTGTTCGTATGTGTATTGTTCTTATCGGGTTATTATTAATGTATATATTTGATTTGTGTTAGTGGTTTTTTGTGAGTATACATGAGTATATAGTATTTCTATAATGGGGTATTCGTTATTATTGTGGTTGTACGGTGCTATGTGTAAAAGTAATTAACAAGTACCACTAAATTTGTAATTATGAGGAAATAATGAAGATGGTATTTTTTTAAATATGTTTTTAGATTTTTTTTTAAAGGATTTTTTTACTTTAATATTTTTTTTTTTTTTTTTTTTTTTGGTTTTTTTTTTTTTTGTTTTTTTTTTTTAAGAGTGATGTGTGGGTTCGGTCGCAGAATGTTGGTTTTTTATTTTGTTGTATCATTTTGGGTTGATTTGTGCTGTAAGATTCGTATGTGGCGGGGCATGATCGGTAATGGATATTTGAATCTATGAGTACGGATGTAGAATCGCATGAATATACTAGAGGTGACAATAATAAAATTAGTCAATTGGTTATCAACAAATATATTGTCGGTCGATGTAAGGTTTTAATTAGTCATAGATGTGTTTATTAGTTTAGATCTTAGCGATATATAAAGAATTTGTTGATCTCAGTATTGTCAATGTATTGGGAGTGTTAGTTGTATTATTATTAATTATTTAGTATATGATTGTTAGTTTGGTGAATTATTATGTTAGTTATTGGGATTTGATTTATTTATTGGTATGGTGATTATCTATTATTAATTTTATTATTGTTAATTATTATAATTATTATTAATATTTTAATTATTATTTATGGTACCTTTAATGAGATTTTGTTGCCATAATAAATGTTTATTTGTTTTGTTTTCACCGTATATTTAAATAACTCTTCTCATGGAAAAAGGTAATAGTGTTAGTATAAATTATTAGGGAGTTTAAAGGTGATTATTTGGAATTTAATATAATTGAGGTTTACTACCATAGAAACGTGTTATTTTTTCGGCTTGGTGGGAGAAAAAAATTTATTATATAGTTAATATTAACTATCTAATATTATTTCTAACCATAGCCAGTTACAAAAAATAGCTATTTAATTATAATATAGGCGATTGAGACCTGACTAGAGACATGCATGATAAAATATGAAAATATTTGAAAAAGAGAAAAACAAAAAATTTAGATAAAGATGTAGATTTTAATACCTATATTGTAATATATAGTATTAATTATTATATTATATTGAATCTTGATATAGTTATATTGTCTAGTTGTTTAAATTGATACTAGATAATTTTTAGCGTATATTTTTTTAAAAATAATAAAAAAAAAAAAAATATAAAAATTTTAGTTAAAAATATGTTAATAAATAATAAAATCTTAATAATAAGATATTATATATTTAAAAATTTATCTCCTATCCTAACCTAATTACTTTTTATATGGCAAGATGCTATGATGGAAGAGTAAGTTATATTATTATTATTAGTTTTATTATAATTATTTTTATTTTATATATATTTTATATTCATTTATTTATCTTATATCATTTATATTATTCTTATTATGTATAATTTATTCTTCATTTATTATTTATATTTTATTTATCAGTATTATGATATAGTTATTATTATTTATATTATATAATAATAATTAATACTCATTCTTCTTATTATTATAATTTATTATATATGAATATTATTATTATTATTAAATTATATTATTATTATCAAATTTCATTCTTTTTAAATAATGAATATATATTCAGTAGTTATTTATTTTCTTAGTTTATTTTATTTTTTCAATTCTTAGATCTGTTAGTTTCCATTGCATCTGTTGTCGACATTTGAAAATTTATATTATCATACTAGAGAGGGATGCTATCTTACTTGCTTTTGTTTTAGGCATCTGAAAGGCAACATCTGATGGATTCTCTTGACTCCTGAGGCATTTAGAATGCGTGAAAACTACAAAGTTCATTGTGTTTATTAGTGATGGTATTATTCTAGGTTTTTGATAATTTTTAGTATAAGTAATTTTTAGTTATTTTTATTTTATATATATTTTGATTGATTATTATCGTGGGTGTTCGTAAGGTTTAAGTTATTAGTATGTTTATTATTATTCTGTATTATTATGTATTGTTTGATTAATTATATTGGTAACTAATATAAATTTGTTTTCTTATATATTGTTAATATGTTGTAGAACTATATTAGTTTTACATATTAATTAAGTACTTAAATAAATTATCAGTATATGCATTTTCCAGTATATAATAAATTTAATATTAGTTATTTTACTGCTGAGTTTTTTCTATAGTATATATGTATGAATAATATTATTAGTAGAAATTAATAGTATAATTAATATTATCTAGAGATATGTATATTATATATTAATACTATATTTTATAGTATTTTATTAGGTATTATTATTGATTAAGTATATAAATATTAGTATATATTAGTATTGTTAGGATTAGGTATCATGATTGATGGTACGGACTTCTGCAGTAACGTTATTATAATACTACTCTTCTCTTTTCTCTCTCTTAATCTCTATCGTATGACTACTCTCTTCTTCTATCTCATGTAACATATGAAGACTAATCTGAATGATACGGTATTTTTCAACTATATATAATATATATTATTATATATAATTAGTATATCTTTTAAAATTATATTTATGTAATTATATCTATACTTATTAATATATTAATTATAATTGATTATTCTTTTACGACCAGTGGGTTTATTTATTTGTATATTTATATATATCAATATCTATTATGATGATGTGAAATTGCAAAAGGGTAATTTTATATAATATATTATATATATTTACTATTTGTTATTCGTTGTGAAAGTGTGTGTGGTGAGTTGTGTGTGTGTGATGTGTGTGTAGTGTGTGTGTGGGAGTGTGTGTGTATAATAGTAATAGTAATGAAAGAGAAAGGGTCTACCTATATGTACTATACAATTTGAATTACCAGTAGAAAATTTATTATCCAGCTTACAATTATGATTAAAATAAAATTAGATAGAGAAGAGCTCAAAATGTTTTGCTTTTTAATGTTTTAATGTTATGCTGAAATCAGCAAAATTCACACGGGCTCCATTGGTTGCGTACGTAAGAATCAAATACCTGGTTTATCAAACTCGGTGATGATTCCCTCCTTTATATCCGCTGGTTAGATGAAATCCTAGATCCTAGGTGAAATCTGACGAAAAACAATCACAGGGGTTTAAATCTGGTGAACTAGGTGGGCAAACTGTGGGTTAACCACAACTAATCCACCGATCTGAAGATTTCTCGTCCACAAAATTTTTATCGATCAATGTCCAATGTATCGGAAGCCATCTTGCTGGAAAAGGATTAATATGAGGTTGCAAATTTTCTAACTGAATGTAAGCAAATTATTCCAGAATGTCGAGATAATTGTTGTCCCTCATGGTGTGTTCAAAGAAAAGAGTGGGCCCGATTACTGTTATGTGACACACCGCGGTACTCATTAACTTTTGAAATCTCTGATTTGTTTTGATCAGTAAGTTCGTTTTTTCGAAACCTCAGTTTCTGACATTTTGCTTATTTACCTAATTTTCACTACCGTACACATGAAAAATATTTATATATATTTTAAAATAAATTTAGAGGCTTAAAAATGGCTATTGGGAGCTGCCGATTCAGATCGATTAAGAACGATACTAAATACCCTATCCTGGGAAGAAACATTTAAACGGCAGGGCAGGCACATAGTACACCGCGTATGACATTAAAAAACAAACAATATCAGTTAATATAATTATAATTTAAATACTTTTAATCCCCACTCTCTATTTTGAAAGATTTTGCTTAATTACACTAATTAATGCGAGAAGGTCGATCAGATCTAAGACGGTGCAATCTATGATTACATAATAATAATAACAAATACATAGTTACATTTTCTTCTTTTTCTTATTATCTATTATCAATCCTAACAATCTACTTTCTTCATTATTTTACTTCTTCTCTTATGATAATGAAGGACTAAAGAGACTTGGTCTACTTTTATATCAATCTAATATCAAATTACAAATCAGAGGTTATCAATCAACTCAATCAATTTCAAGTAATATTATTTTAGTTGTTATTACTCTGTTCTTTCTGTAGGAGGAATGGTCTTTGTAGTCAGTTCTAATACTACTGACTTGCGTTTGTGTTATATTGGATATATCATGTGCATTACATTTGCTAAACCTCTGTACTGTAGTTCATATGAGGTCGTACAGTCCACATTTTACTGCCACGTCCTTCTTTGCGTACTGTTGATTGTCTCAAAGAATCTCGTAAAGCAGTGACACTTATTTCTTAGCAAATTTCATTCCCTAGCGCTATATCGTATTGTGCTTAATTATAATTAAGATAGAAATAGTATTAATTACTTATTAATAAGATTAAGAAACTATTTTAAGATTATTGAGAATCTTAAAATCGCTTAGATTTAATAATTTTTATGGGGGACGTTGAGATCAGTAGGTTATGTCGATAATCCAATGTGTATATTAACTCTTGAAATTATGCGAGGAAGGGTTGTTTAATTTAGTATGATTTAAATATATGAGATTATATTCTATTATAATCTTTTTATAATATGACTGTAAAAATATTTGATTATATTATATATCATTGGATTTTATTGTTATTTTTATTTAATGTTGTTTATATATTTATCAATTACTTATCTTCTGATCATAACACTTCTTTCTTCTTGTCTTATTATATTTATATAATCTTATTATCACTTTCATTCACTTCTAATTTACTTCTATTCTATTATCTGCTTCTCTCTACTTCATTTCTTTTTCTGTCTTCTTTTTTCTTCAGAAGTCTGTCGTGAAAAAGCAATTTTACCAATGGGGAGAAATGGTAAGATTTAGTAGACATAGTAAAAGGCAATATACCTTAGTATATGAACGATTAATTTACGATAGTAGCTAATTTCTCATACGCTCATTATCCTCAGATTGATTCTCTTGCTCAAGTTTTCACTTCTGTATTCTTGAGCATATCTATAGTTTGATACGGAGGTAGATAAGTAGAGCGTCATGGTGTCATTAGCAAGGAACGAGAGTTATTAACTATCTATAATCCCAAAAT
This sequence comes from Trachelipus rathkii, assembly GCA_015478945.1. NCBI lineage: Eukaryota > Metazoa > Arthropoda > Malacostraca > Isopoda > Trachelipodidae > Trachelipus > Trachelipus rathkii. Next base: position 17,758 of record JABUQX010017751.1, read on the forward strand.
TCCTTTGAATAATAGGACCTCCGATAATGCAGGTCGTGACTCCAACTCGCGTGTTAGTTGACATGTCCTCAGCTCCACGTGTGTTCTTTTAGCGGGTAGAGTATATATGTGGTTTATTTTGATTAGCCATAACACATAGGAGCAAACGGCACCAAACAATTTGATGCCTAACCAGTTGGTGGTGTGTTACGCTTAGATAATGCTTAGTTGAATGAATAATCTACCAGTAGGATTTTATGAATATCGTCTAGTAGTGTGTGTGTATACTTTTGCAACTATGATAAATATTTTATATATACGTAATTTTTATGGTGGATAAATACAGAGTGTGAGGAATTTTCTTTATAGTTAGATTTTAGTATAAAATATATATACGTATACCTATGAGATAAGACCATAGTACTCACTACATAGACTATAATAAATAAGGATCAAAGTACTAATAGAAGCTACATATATATTTCACTCAACAGAGTCATAACATTTATCTAGTATCTTTATAATGTGTTATTATGATTATATTGTTTTCTTAATCATCAATATTATATAATAATTTTGAATAAAAATTATTTGTAATTTACTCGACAAAATATTCTTATATATTAGTGATATTATATAGTACATATATTATGCCGAGCACGGTAAGACTTAAATCGTAATGCTATGTAATAGAAAACCTATTTCATAGTTATGGCCTAACTATATAATATTTATTCTATACATTCAATTAATCACATTACGGGTTAAATCAATTACTCAGCTTATTTATTTTATATATTAGTCTTATATTTAATATATATATTATAAGATAAAGACCAGATAATATCTATGTAATATTTATACATAATAATATTATTGATATGGATTTGTTATTAACTGATTTAAATACTATTCTTTAGAAAGTAAGGAGTTTTATATGAGGAGAAGATATCTATAATAACTATATTCTAAACCTTTGAGACTATTATGATGTAATATATTATTTTATCACTATTATTAAAAACATTTTCGGTATTAATTGTTTATATAGTACCTTATTAATGGCACATTAGATATTATGTTATTTGACTAATAAATATATTTTAAAATTTATTTATTATTTTCATTATTATTAATAATTAATATTATTATTATTATTATTTTATTTATGTAATTACTTTTACTTATATGTATAAATATACTATTTTGGTATTCATATACTATTGTAGTTATTTTTATTATTATTTTATTCTAATTAATATATATTAATACCTATATATATTATTATTAATTTTATTGATTATATTATTACTTATTATTTATTTTACGCAGGGTAAAAATACTGTGGAACGTGAGCTGTCTTCGCCAATCACTTGCATAGAAACGATTCGAGATCCAAAGTTTGGCGAAGGACTTGATTGCCGTGGCTGTCGAAGAAAACGTCGTCTACATCTACTTCGACAAACATGTTGTCGACACCATTAAAACAGAGTCGACTGTCGTTGCCATGAAGTTTGGCCATTATGGCAGAGAGAAGCATGCTCTAATTCTTATATTTAAAAGTATATATATATATATATTATAATATATATATAGTAGTAGTATATATATATATATAATATATATATATATATATATATATATATTATCATATATATATAATAATATATATATTATAATATATATATTATACTGATATATAATATATATATATTATATATAGTATATATATATATATTATATATATTATATATTATATATATATATTATATATTAATATTTATATATATATATTTATAATATATATATATTATTATAATATAAATTGTTTTCTCTCCCAGGAAGGTCATGGTTTTCCAGGAAACCACGACCTGTAAGAAAAACATTTATGCTATGATTCAAACTATCACTGCCCAAAATTCATCCGTACCCAATTCTACCCGAGACCTACAGTATTAAAATTACCCAACTAGAACAATGACTAACAATAAACAGAATGATTACTTAACCGCAAAAATCCAAAATCACTAATATTCACCAAACTACCTATCTAACGAACAGTAGACTCCCTTTCAAGAAAAAAAAAAACACCATTCTTGGATTAACCAAATGACATTCACTCCACAGTCCACACAAATTAACTATGTCACCTTAATAGCCACACACAAACCCAATGTACTAAAAATCTGACTGGTACAAACATCTTATTTCATTATTTCAGAGAGAAACTTTAAGCATTTTAAAATACCACTTCAGGTACCACTTACAAACTCTATGCACTGAAAATCTTAATTAGTGCAAACTTCTGCCAACACAAAAAAAAATCCTTGCAATAGTCTACAATATACTCGCTCCATATTGAATTATGCCACCTGCATGAGCCTCTGTACTATAATGATACAACATAAATAAACTAGAATCCATTAAAAGCAAAACCCTTAAAATAATAATTAGACTATCTTCCCACAACACCCATTCATGCCAATGACGGTGCTGCACATTAAAATCACCTAAACAATGATTTTAGAGAAAGAGAAAATGTGTTAATATTTCTCCATAGTTCACACTTTGCACCAAACATTTCAACAGCCACCCACGCCAAGGAGAGACAAAAACACGTCCATTTCATTTGACTCAAACATCTGCAGTGCTCTCCTTCTCACCACTAAACACTCTCATCATCAAATTAACATATTCTTACGCAAATAACCCAAGAGCAATCTCCGCAATCTCAAGCAACACCTTGCTACAATCATTGTCACCAGAAACATCCTCCACAGAGCAATCCTTGGATAGGAAAAGAGCACTACATTCTCCTGACTTCACTCTGGTCACCACCCCTCCCTTCAGTAGTACAAATTTATAATAAATAAAGCACCCTCCCCCCCTCCACTACCGAAGATGACTTTCACCGACTCCGAGAGACACAAGATACGTCCAACTGTATTACCCATCTCTGATGACAAACGCCAAAGACAAATATTTACTCGCTCTTTTACCTCCCTGGAGAACCTCTGGGTTGGGCCTGCCAGGGTGGCACAGTGTCTTGAGCGCGCGAGTTTTTTATAGAAAGAGGGGGGGAGAAAAAAAAATAGTATATATATATATATATATATATATATTATATATATATAATATATATATAGTAATATATTAATATATTATATCTAGTATATATATAGGGGTATAAATATATATATAATAAGAATATATATTAAGATATATATACTATACTTATTATATATAATTATATATATTATATATATATATATTATATATATATATATATATAGTATATTATATAATATATATATATATATTATTATATATATATAAATCTATATTTATTATAATATATATAATTATATATAATATATATATATAGTATATAATTATATATTATATATATATACTATATATATATATATATATATATATTATTATATATTAATTATTCCCAAAAGTTTATTGATCTGTAGAGATTCCAGCCATGTTTGATTTACACCTGTTATATATATATCTCGAATGTTATATAATTAAGCCACTTCCTCAGTACATTGCAGGGACCCTTTCACTTCTGCTTATTTATCCCTTTTTTCCCACTACTTTTATTCCTTCTTAAGCATCTTTCGCTTTTGTTTTACTTTTAGACTATTTATGGTTCATTAAGCCTTGTATCTATTTTCCCTGTTATCTCTTTTCTCTCTCTCTCTCTCTCTCTCCTCTCTCTCTCTCTCTCTCTCTCTCCTCGTCGTCTCTCTCTCGTCTCTCCTCTCTCTTCTCTCTCTCTCTCTCTACTTTATTTTTTGTTCATCTTCCTTAATTTGTTTTGAATTACATATGACTAAATGAAAAATATAATGTTTTTCTTTTTATTCGGTCTCAACGTTAACAACGTGAAAAACACTTCATAACTTAAAATAGAATAATATAAGTTCAGATCACTTGTAGCGAAAGCTTTGTTAACTAGCTTCAAGATTAGTACCAGACTAACTAACAAACATCATTCGTTCTCATCTTGGGTAATCCAATTAACAAATGATCCATCTTTTGAGAATTTCCCCAAGTATACGCCTAAACCATATAAGATTGAGCTCCTTTCTATAATCAAAATTTTATTTTTCACCTCTACAAGACATTTACTTGTTTTAGGGTCATAGCTTCGGAATCACAATTGTCATTCAATAACAAGTAGGAAAACTCTTGGAATGCATCGTTAATAAACAGAATGAAAGATGAAAGAAGAGAACAGTTATTGAGATAACTTCGGTTTTTCTCCATAAGTATATATATATGAAAGATGTATATTATGAATAATAGAGATAGATATCATTAGAGATTAGGTAGATATGAAGTGAATATAAAAGAAGATATGCTTAATAGATTGTGTGTATTAAGTAAATGTATGAAGTGAGATATATTAATATAAATAAGAGTATGATGTATATATTATATATTATAGTATATTATAAAAGATATTAATATATAGATCATTAATAAGTATTTCAATAAAATAAGACACATATAGGTGATATATTATGATTTATATATAGATAATATTAATTTATATGTTATATTATATAAAATGATAATAAAATAGATATCCTTTTTTAATGGAAGTAATAATGGTGTGTTTTAGTGATATAATATAAGTTATAATATAGAATAATTATAAAACGTAATTTGTGTGCATTTATATGATATGATTCATAATATATCTGTATGACTTATAGTTATAATAATACTTATTGAATTCTGTAAGATTTAATTATTCGGATGAGCCATTAAATATTTACATTATATTTGTCATTAATTCATAGTTGTATATAGCAACTTATTATTAAAAATATTAATAAAGCAATTCCAAGTTATTTATCTATATCTTTGTAATATTAGAACATTACTACTTTTGCGAAATTAACTAGTTTAAAAATAATTGGTTATATAGTATAGATAGTATAGATAAGATTAAGTAAAATATTATTATAAAGCAAAAATACCTTCTTTTACTATAAGAAATTACAATGTAGTAGATGTTAAAAAAATAAAACTTAGTAATAGTAGTAGTATATATCATATTATAGCATATTATATTATATATTATATAAATAAATAAGTATATATAGTAATAATAAATTAATAATAATTTTACTTTCATCAATTAATACATGAAAACTTATAGAAATAAATGAGTATAATATAGTTATATCATTTATATAAGTAATAGACTGTATATATGAAGTATTAATGCTAATAGTTCAGCCTCATATTTACAATAGGGGTATATGTGTAAAATATTTTCTGTATAGTTATGTGCAAAGTATAATAGAGTGCAATAGCAACCTTTTGATTCAGTAGATATATGAGTATAGTATAGTATGATGATAGAATAGAGTATAGTACTAATATATAGTATATATCATGAATAAGATATATTTGAGATCCTCGCCATGCATTCGGTTCACCCCGAGCCGCCACCCACTGAATATTATTATTATAAATGATAGTTAATTATATATAAGGTATATAATATATATAATAGATATAGATATATACTTATGAGTTATGTAGTAGTGAGGTGTAGAAAGAAAGGGATCATGCTATATAACAGAATATAGATAGAATCATCTTTTCCATCAATTTTTCGGCACTGGCGGTTTAATTAACGTTACTATATATATATACTAGATCTGAACAGCCTCAAATTAAGAGGTATTGTCTGTGCAGTCTATATAAAAGACCTTTAGCATGACTAAGAGTTAGTCAATTTATATGCAACTAGAGTACTGATTACGTTACTAATAGTATTTATTATATCTGAGTGACTTATCTAGGCAATTTTCTGGGTTAGATAAGCAGGGGCAATTAAAGAACTTGACACTAGAAAAGTACCTAAAGTTTGACTGAGGAAATTGATTATTAAATTAATTCGTTATTTGAAGGGGCAAATAAGATTAATTTTAAAAATAGTTTTCTTTGTGGTAAAATTGTACCAAAATATGTATCGTTATATAACCTTATTATACTATAGTTATAGATAAAAATTTTTAAATAGAGTAATGGATAGTAGACATATAATATAATCTAATAGTTATATGGTAGTATTACGTATAAAGTGATAACGCTCCCCATATACGAATATGTACGATCAATCACTACTATACGTTATTAATGTCTTTATCATCTTATCTACAAATCGTTGAATCTTTTTCTTTAATGCTGACATCATAGATTCTAAACTCGCATGAAACGGATCGTTGCCAGGCGGCATACCAGATGGCCTCGCTTGCTTGAGTTTTTTTCTTTGTTTTACTAGCATTATAATATTTGTCTAAAAGGTAAAAGGAATGGGTTCGGTATTTATAAATTTGATTGTACTGTGATTTTTTTTATTTTTAGATTTTGATTTTTTGCATTGGATTTTTGATTGATTTATAGAATGATTAATTTTATATATATATTGAAGAAGAAAAAAATAGCTTATTGGATTCCCTAGTTAAGAGAGACCGAGTAGTCTCATTTTACTTCGAATAAATTTTAGAAAAGAATTAATAATGTATTTATATTTCTAAGTACTAATCTTACTATTATATATATTTGGCTACAATTATATATATCTATATAACAGTAATATTAGAATTATATATAAAAATATATTATTTAACTCTCAATATCAATCTTGTACATTATACTCAATATACTTCTATAATAAATTAAGTTCATAGATTATAGCTATTTATGAGTGTTCATCTCAGAGAATTTTTATTATGACTATTATATATATAATGTTATATAGTAGTATTATACCATCCACATTATGTCTATTTGATAGATTATTATATTTGTATATATATTACCTTCTATTTAAAGTATACCAAAGTGGTACACTGGAAGTTAAATTTATTTTAGTTTTTTTTTAACTAAAGTTGTAATACTAATAGGAGATAAAACCGCAAGAAGGATTGCAGGAGTCGAATGAGGCTCGCTCTCGGGACCTCCGGTGGACGGACGGGGGGACTTCTCCCCCCCTCGGTCCTCCCGTATGGCACAAGTAGACCTAAATGACTTTTTTTTAAATAATTTTCTGTACCAATAATTGCAAAAAAAAAAATAAAAATAAAATCCCAAAAACATTAAAAACATCCTCGAGTTTATCCGGCAGGATTCCAAATATAGTATTTTGTTTTATGTAGGTGCTGCCGATTTCGAGTAAATGATGTAAGCTTTAGACACTCTACCTTATATATTATTATTATTAGTTTTTTATTTTATTGATTATTAATTATTATTATTTATTAGTATTATATTATATTAATATTAATTTATTATATTGATTATTATTATTATTAATAATTAAATTCATTACGCTCTGAAGAAATTCCTTTAAAAATCTAGCGAAGATAAAAAGATCATATGACGTAATAAGAAATGCCTTTTTGATGAGTATCAAAAAAATCGGATAAACTCAAAATCCTATATCAGCTATTCAGATAGCCTTAGCTTAAGTAAATAGTATGCTACAATGTGTACAAGGGAAGTTTATAAAAATAATATTAACCAAAAAATATCATTGCCTGAAAGAATTGCCAATATATATATAGTATCATATATATATATATATAATAGATATATATATATAATATATATTATATAGTATATTAATAGTATATATATATTATATATTATAATAGTATATATTAATATATAGATAATAATAAATATATATAATATATAATATATTATATATATATATATATATATATATATAGTTAATATATATGGATAAGTATAGGAAAAAAGCAACTTTGAATAACTACATTCATTTAAATGTTGTATATGAATAAGCGATAATAAATTTAAATAAAAAAAAAAAATGCATTTTAAAGGTGCGAAATTGAAATTAAAATGAATTTAATTTTTTTTTTGGTTGCATTTTGAAGGGGATACTTTCGTAATTTATTGAAAATTAAGTATAATAATATAATATATATCATATATAATTATATTAATATAATATATAGTTAAATATATATATGAGTATAATATATAAGTATATTAAATATAATATATATATATTAAGTAAATAGACTAGTATCATATATCAATATATTAATATTTATGAATTATATAATAGATAATATTAATGTTAAATAATATATTATATATATAATTATATTTTAATTGATATTTAACTAGTCCTTCCACTTTATTTAAATATATATATTTATTTGTTTTTTTTTTTTTTTAATATATAATTATCATTTTTACCTATAAAATCGTTTTTGCTATCTTTTAATAAATATTTTATATTTTTCATTGTTTAACCTTATATTATTAGTTTTGTTGGGGTATATTCTGAGTTTGAACGGTATAGGTGGTTATTGGCCTTCAGGTGTTGGGAACAACTCGGGAGTTGGAACCCACAAAACGTGCACCTGGAGTAAAAATAAGATTATAGAAGAGGCGGAATAAAAGTCGGGGTAGAGAAGAATTAATGAAAGGTGGATGTAATGTAATGTGGAGTAGGAGGATAACGAAGATTTGAAGAGGAGGGATAAGTGGGTGTAATGTTGAAAAGGAAAGAATGTGAGGTTTTTGTTAGGATAAACTTGTAACTAGCTGAGGAAATGAAGGAGTGGATTTTGGAAAATTCAAGGATAGCATGGAAACAGTTCAACTTATTTGAAAGAGAGAATTGAGGGGAGGGATAGATTAGAGAATAGTTATTGAGGAAAAAGAGATAGTGCGAAAATGTTAGGGTAGTTTTCAGCCAAGGATAGTCAGGTAATGTGCATGATAATAAGATAGAGACATTCAGGGGTAAAAGTGTATGGATTTCGTTTATTATGTAGATATTGCACCAAGTGTGAATGGAAGCGAGGAGAGGAGAGGAGAAGATTGGAATGAGATTGAATGAGGTGCTTGGGAAAGTTTTTGGGTAGAGTAACGATTAAAATTGTCTATTGGGAATTAGAAGTGCCATAGAGAGTGTAAGGTGAGGTAGGGAGATGGAGGTTGGAAGTAATAAGATAGCTACGTCAAATTTGGGTAGGGGGAGACGAAATTTAATGAGAGATGAAAATGCTAGTTAGTAGATTATGTAGGAGTTTGAAGAGAAGAAGAATGATTGTGAGAGAGTTAGAGGTATATGTGTAAGTCAGTAGAAATGAAAGTTGTGAATTCAAACGAAAGAAAAGATGAGAATACTTAGAGAATAGATAGAATAGAGATGAGACGATAACGAGGGAGGGAGCGAGGAGAGAGGAAGAGAGAAGGTTAACTTGGAATATGTGTGATGTAGAGATGGAAGTAATAGAGATAAGTTAAGTAGATGTAGATGTTAGATATTTAGAGTGGACGGGTGGTATATCGGTGAATCAGCTGATATGGTGGTAGGTGACAGATAGGTTTAGGAGGTAGGAGAATAAGATGAGAATTAAGACAGAGAAGGGAGTAGAAAGAGAAGGAGAGATAGGAGAGTGAGAGGTAGATAAGAGAAGATGGTAGGAGAACAGGTGTGAGTGAAGAGGATAGTTTAGTGGGAGAGGATGGAGGATAAGGGGAGAGGTGAGAGGAATAGGATATGAGGGGTAGAGTGAAGTGAGAGTGACGAAGTTGAGATAGGCAGTATGTTAGAAGAGGCAGAGTAAGGGGATTATAGGAGTTAAAAGTAAGTGGGTTGATAAAGCATGGAAAGAAATGGGAGCGGATAATGGGATTGAGGAAGGATGAGATGGAAGGTAGTTTGAAGAGGAAGAGAATGGAAGGTAGCTTTTAGTTATGGATAGCAATGGTTGAGTGAGATGAGAAAGAGCTTGGGAGGTAAAGTATAGAACAGTGATAATCGGTAAGTGGAGGTAAAGCGAAGAGAGGGCGAGATGTGGTGAGAGGAGCAGAAGGTAAGAGAGAAGTCAAAAGAGGAAGGATAGGAGAGATGATGAGGATGAGAAGAGAGAGATGACGAGAAGAAGTTATATGAGAAATCAAGAGAGATGAAGTAATAAGAGATTATTTTGGAGAAGAGAGAATGGAAAGAAATGAGATGAGGAAGAGAAAAGAGAGAGATAAGAGAAGGAAAAACGGAAGAGGGTGATGCGAAAGAAAGAGGATGAAAAATGGTGAAGGGTGAATTAGTAGAGAGGTGAGAGAGAGATAGGGGAGTGAAGAGGATGAGAATGAGAAGTGAGGAGAGAGAGTTTATTGATTATTAGAATTGTAGAGGTAGGTGGAAAGGAGAATGAACTTTTGACATGAGGTGGTAGATGTCAGGGAATAGTATTTGGGGTGGAGGGGGAGTATTGAAGACAAAGTGAAAAATTGTTAATTGAGAGTAGGAGGCACTTTTGGGGATGAAAGGTAAAGGAAAAAAGAGAAAGATGCCGAAGGTAGTTGGATTTAGTTTGAGATAATAGAGTAGTAGATGATAGGATATATATAGTAATATATAGTGGTGGTAGGCATGTAATTTGGTATAATATAATATAGTATATATATTATAATATATAATATGATTAATATTATTTGCAAGAGTCTATGGATTGGTGTAGAAATGAAATGATTACAGATAACGGAGATGAGTAATAGTGGGTGGAGAGAGTAGATGCTATAGGTGTATAGTATAACTATATGATTGGAGGAGTGGGTGTACCGCTAGGTAGGTATAGTGAGGAATGGTTTGTTTTAGGTACCTCCTGTAATGGTATATAAAGGGAAAGGGGTGATGGGAATGTAGGTAAAAATATAGAGGTTATGTCGTTTTAGGATGTCGGTAGGTAAAAGTGTATGGTAGAATACTGATTTAGAGAGTGAGAGGGTTACGAAGAGAATGGGGTAAGAACAGAGATTTATAGGGGAGGTAGATAGAGAGTTTTGGATTGCAAGTTTAGACACTAAAGATGTCATTGTGGAGAAAGTATTGAGAGAGGAAAGGGAAAGTGTGAATAGGTGTTTTTTAGATTAGAGAAGCTATGAATAGATTGAATGGGGTGAATTGTGGAGGGTGTGGAGGAAAATGGATATAGAGGTGGGGGTAAAATTATAGGATTAAGAGCTTATCAGGCGATGTTATAGAATAGGTTAGGATGGAGTAGTGTGAGAGGTTATGAAAATGAATAGAAGATGAGATTGTTGGTAGTAAGTGGCTGATGAAGGACTGAGCGAATGAGATAGGTGTGTAAATTCGCGCAGGGCTATTCAATATGTTTAGGGAGTGTTATTAGCAGAGAGGATAGTGAGGTGGAGGGAGGAGGAGAGGTGTATGGTAATGACGTAAGATGGAATCATAGGAAGGGAAGGTGACGAGTGAAACGATAATTACTGTTGAGTAGCGGATGATACTGTTCCTTTAGAGGCGAAGAGCGCAGAGACGTACGGCGGTGAGGAAGAGTGAAGGAGGAGTAAGAGAGAGGTAAGGATAAGGTACGTTAGTGAGAGATAGTATGACAGAGTGAGAGAGAGATGAGAGAGAGAAGAGGAGATGTAGAGAGAAGAGAAGTGTAGAGAGTAGAAGTGATGATAAGAGATTGAGAGTATTTGTTAGTGAGGAGTTTTTGAGAGACATGTGCGGACAAAGCTTAAGATAAGTATCTAGTTAAGTGATATAGATGTTAGTGTTTGAGTAGAAGGAATAGTGATAAGTGAAGCTATAGAAAGGTTAGAGTTCGATATGGGGGTGATGTGAATTCTCTGAGGAAAAGTAAGATTTTTTTAAAGTTATTATTAGGATGAAGCTAGATATGTAGGTAGGGGAGAGGATGAGGAGAGATAGAACAGTAAGGAGTATATGAGGAGATAGATGAGAGCGGATTGAGTGTACTGAAGATGAGTTGGAGAAAGGGGGGATGTTAATCACAGAGATAGTTAAAGGATATAGGGATTAGTGTTGAAAATAATATTGTTGTGACCAGCGTTTGTTGATGTGAGGTGAGTTGAAACTGTGGAGGGATTATGCCGTAGTTCCTGGAAAGACATGTATGTGAAGATTGAAGATGAAGGGGTTGTGAGGAGCGGTTTGGGGGGATTAGTAGAGGGGATGAGAGTTAGGAGAATAGGTGGTGAGGAGAGATGCTGGTGGAAGGAATGGTTAGGGTGGAAGAGCTAGGAGTTTGGATTAATGTTAAGAATTTTTTATTTTGGGGGGGGTACAAATATTTTTTTTTTTTTTTTTCTTTAGTGGTTTTTAGGTTGGAGAAAGTAAAAAAAGTTTGGGGGGTGATGAGGTAGTAGAGACAAGAGAGTTGAGTAGGTGAAGTTATGGTGAGCGAATGGAGATTGATGAGGAGAGGAAGGGGGGAGACACAAAGAAAGAGTGGTGGAGGATGGAATAAAGAATCTGGAGGAGGGATGATAAGGGATTGATAGGATGAGAGGTAAGTAGGTGTTTGGCGGGATATAGTAGTGGGTGGAGAGGTGGTGAGGGCGAATGAGGGGGTGTGTGATTGGCATGTCAATGTGGTACGTTACCTACTGACCGCTCAGCTTTGAGTGGGGAGAAAGTTTAAGCAGTACTATAATAATAATAAGGTGAGGTTTGAAAGTAAAGAATGCGAAGGTATAGTTATATATAGTTAGTAGTGTAATTGATGAATATATAATATGAGTTAATTATATATAAGTATAGTATATTTAATATATAGTATATATATATGTGTATTAGTAAAGAGATATGAAGATGTATGTATAGAGATGTAGTGATAGGATATGGTAAGATTATGGGATAATTAGAATATAATGTGTATATAATTGGTTAGAGTATTATATCTATGATAGTAGAGAATAGTAGTTATGATGTGTGGGTGTGTGTGATGTGGTGGTGTGTTCGATTGTCTGACAAATCCGCAGTTTACATCGAGTACAGATATATGGAAGTAGACCCACCTAATTTTTGATCACGGGCGGAACAGATCATGTTTGATTTTATGAGAACTCCACACGCAAACAGAATATAAGTTATCATTTTGAATCATCGAGACTCATACGGCTTCTTCTCTCCGTTGAGTATGAGTTTAGTAGTATAGTGCCATAGAGATGCACGCAGCTTTGCTGATCGTGAGAGCTTAGTAATAAGGTTTTCAAGAATGTGGCATCATGCAGACGGATGTAACCGACTGACGTAAAAGGTGATTACGGAAGGGAGGGTTCGCGCGCAGAAGAGATGTATGGTCGTATGCAGAAGATTGTTCTGCTATAGGTGTTTCTATGTGATATTTCTAGAAAATATGTATTTTGATTGATAGTACGTGTGGTATGAGCTGGAATATTTGAACGTGATAGCAGCGTTGCTCACAGTTGGATTTGAAGGTATAAGAAAGAGTGTATAGCAGGCGCTCAGAAGATAGCTAATATCGAGCATAGCTGAGGAGGAGGAGTAGTAGCGAGACAGAAACTGTCTACAAAGAGAAGGATAGGGCTGATAATAAAGCATCATTCATGCCAAAGGCAATGATTGAATAAAGTGAACGTGAACATGGTAAAGCACTTTGAGAAGGAATATCATATTGATTAGTAAAATGGCTGCAGCAGCAAGAAAAAAACAATAAGTTGAATAGCAAGAGAAAATGGCAAAGTTAGAAGAGACATTTTTAGCACAGTGCCTATAAGTTCTTTTTATATTTTTTATTATCTAACTGATAGAATGAATTACTTTTTAGAATTCTATTGTTAATATTAACATTTTTCAAAATTAGAGTGTGTGATTGTATGATGATAGTACATATGACTTGTGAAAAAAGGAGTACCTACAGGAGTGAGTATAGTACGCGAGATGAATGAGAGTGTATTAGAGGAGCAGAGGAGTTAAGAAGAGAAAAAAAATATATTCGCCCCAATCGACTAATATATATAAGAAAACATTTAGTAAATATCCTAAAATTATATAGAATTAGCTAAGAATCCACAAAGATGATAAAGATATAGATATATCATTTCTTATTATACGTATAATCAGTAATCATCAAATACAATAATTCCCAGGAGAATAGAGTTGTTATGGATACATGGAGGAAAGTTAGTGAAGAGTAGGGAACATTGTGGAACCAATATGCTTGACTAACTTTAGTATACCCACCTCGAAAGATTCCGATCAGATATATAAACTTGTAAACAGCTGTGATATATGAGATATTTATTAAGTCATAGATAGTAAATAATGAGTAATAGAGAACTCTACGAGGTCCCCTATTCTCCGTTCAGGGTATGAGTGTGTGAGCATACTTATGGAGGGAGAGACTGACCAGATATCACAGTACTGAATAGGAGGTATAATATGTGTGCCGAGGAGTGATCATCTGGGCAAACAGAGAGCCGCCTTGACATGGGGTAACAAGAACTCATTGCGTGTACTCTTCAGCATGCAATATGAAATCTGACTAATCCAGCATTGGGAAGTCTTTTAGAAAGTAGATTGTGTTGAGGATATTTATTATAAACAAAAAGAAAAATATATTTGATGAGAGTAAATAACATAAATTTCTTTAAATGCCTCTGGCGACTGTTGACATGACAAAGCTATAGTAGTAATTATTTCATTTAAGGCATATTAGTGAATTTATCTTACAATCATAATGTAAATATTCTTGAACCTGTTTTCACATCTCTCTCTCAGGTGTTATTCTATAATACTTCATAAAGTTGAGCTCTCGCCTTTCTGAAAGAATATATAGTCGTAACTTGGAGCTCATAAACATATATAGGTTCTTCCTTTTCAGTTTTCTGTTAGGCGGGGCGTGGTCAAGAGGGGGTGTTTTCACCCGACTTGCCCCCATTAGTTTTTACGCCCTATATTCTTAAGAGTAAGTTATAGGAGAAATAAATATTAGCATAGAAGGAGTAGATTAGATGAAGTATTCCGCTCACTCTTCCTCAAAAAAACTAATATATGAGTAATAAAGGCTGTATAGATTATAGAAATTGTCAGTCAATATATAAGTACCACTAATATACCATATCAGTTACTTCATTAACTACGAAACACAAACTCGTAATGTGTAGCTATCTATTCAAAGTAAGATATCTTCCTTAAACCACCTTATACCAAGAAGCGATATTTCAGTATATAAGATTAGCTATATATATAGTTATAACTCTAATCTGTCGAGTTTTCGCTAATTGTAAGCGATTCTAGTCCTAGATATATTTACAATTCCCAAATGCGTTACTATAATCTGATATCGGTAGAGTAAAAGATAAAATAATCAATATTTTGTTGTCCATATTCTGATATCGGTAACGTAATCTAAAAAATAATCGATGTTTAGTTAACTACAAACTGATATCGGTAATATTATTGATAAAATAATAAATATTTATTAAGCAGTAATGTCAATTATCTATAGTATAATTGAGCTTTGTTAGATGTATGGTGATGTTGAGAGAAACATCGGTAGTTAAAATACCATTGACGATATCAGAATAATATGATTAGGAGCCTATTTAGAGACTTTATTGGTTACTCGTTATAAAAAATAGCTTTCTATTAAATTTTTTGCTTTTTTTTTTTATCTAAAGAATACCCCAAGGGTTATACGCACTTTGAACTGACTCGGGGTCTCTCTTCCTTCTTGAAAACTAAGGATACCCAGCAAAAAATTTTCATTGGTTCCTATTACATTTCCTATTGGCTCCTATAGGACCAATGAACTTATTTCCTATAGGAACCGACGCTTTTCCTATGAGGACCAGTCGTATTTTAAGATAAGATTTTGTGGATCCCATAGGAATTTTCCAGTAAGGTATGTCGGAATTTTCCTATGACGCCTATAGGAACCAATGAAAAAAACAATATTAAACCCATCGTATCCCATGAGGTATGCATGAAATTCAAGGTGACGCCTATAGGAACCAATAAAAAACCCCATCGTATCCTATAAGGTATGTAGGAATTTCCCTATTACGCCTATAGGAACAATAAAAATACATGTAACCCATCGGTCATATCTATTGGTAACATTACCGCATAAATACTATATATATTATATATATATATATATATATTATATATATATATAAATATATTATATATAATATTATGGGAGTCCTGAGTATCCCGTACCGATGATGGGCGCTCGATAATTTTTGAAAATTTTTATATTTGCATGGCGTTAATGTTATCCTCTGCAGTTCAAACTCACCATTGTTTTTGTAGATGTTATCTCTGGTTGGTAACAGGGTAGCCAAAATGTTTGACAGCGTGGATGCAAATTTATCACTTAATAGAGGTAACATTTTTAAAGTCATATCTCCATATTGGTAATTCTTAACCAAATTTAATAGAGAGTGATTTGTTAGGGATCTTAAGGTACATTTGGCCTTTCCTGTTTTGGGGAAAATAATATTTCACCATGAAAAAATGAATCCGAAAAAGTTGTGTTTAAAAATCAGTAGTATATGCCTAACATCTGGTTTTATTAAGAAGGAATAATTTAACTGATATTAAGAATAACGTGATGATACATACTAAAGTATGGTTTAACTTAAATCTATTTGAAAAATGGTAAAATATTTTAAAAATTTTCAGGGTGTCCCAAAAAATCATTGGAAAATCGGTAACTTTTAACCTTAATATCTCTGATGGGTAAAGTGCTAAAATCTGAAATTTCCACACATGTATACTACTACCATAGATGTTCTTCCACCTGCAATATTAACTTTGGTATTTGCTTGTTTTAGGAAATACAGCCTTTCAAAAATGCCAAAAAAAAAAGAAATTTTAAGTTGTGTTTGATAGCACTACGTAGGCTAACTCCGTAATATAAGTACCTATATTGTTCAAGTGTGTAATAGTTATTATTATTATTAAGAAATTATTAAAATTTCTTTGTCATAATTCTTTTTTTTTCAAAGTTTTTATTTAGCAAAAACAAATGAAAATAAAATTCATATATTTTGGAAAAAATTCAATTTTAAAAATAAATGAACAATAATTATAAAAATAATTAAACTTATATTAAGAAACTTTAATAGTAACAAATAACAAGTAAATATAATTATCTTATAATAATAATAATAATATAAAATAATATAAAAATATAAATAATATAAATAATTATAATAATATAAAAATATAATAATATAAATAACATAAATATAAAATAATAATCTATAATCAATATTACATTTTATATATATTAAAATAAATAATTAATTGGTTTGGAATTAACACAATAAAGTAGACAGACGTAATAATATTTATTGACCGTTTCTCCCCGACGCGAATCATGATAACATTCAGAGAATAGATTGATTCTGATCCTTCAACATTGATTACTAAATTATATTTTTTAGATATATATATTAGATTTTTAAATAATAATATTTTTATGTAGAATATAGTAATTTGTATTATTTGTATAATATAAATTGTTTATATTATTGTTTTATTTAACTTTTCTTTAAATATATTATTATATTTATAGTAAAAGCGCACACACTCGAAATAGTGTCTAGATATTAAGAGAGCTATCTCAAGTCTACGAGTCCGCTAAATCTAAATATTTGTCGAGGACATGGTTCGATACTGAGTGGCATGTGGGAGAATGTATGACTATACACATAAAACGCGAGCTCGAGTCTTTTCGATACTCTGAGCATTGGACGTTACAATGAGTACACATCACTATACGCGAGTACTTATTAGATTAGGGATTATGCTAGTGAGTGATACCGGTGTTTATAATTATCTGTAAAAAAATATAATTATATATATATAATATTTATAATTATATATATATTGATATACTATTATAATATATATTATATAATTATATATATATATATATTAATATATTATATATATATATAATATATATTATTATATATATATATATAATATATAATATATATATATATAATATAGTATATTATTTAATAATATTATATGATACTATATATAATATTAAATATAATATATTAATAAGTTATTATTATATATTTATATATATGTGCATTTAAACACCGTGGTCTATACCTGACTACTGGTATTGCAAGGGTGTGTCCAGATCGATATATAGAAGTGGTGAATTATATAATAATTATATATCTCCTGCGACCTATAGTTCATTAAAATGGAAATATTCAGTAATAAATTATGTGCAATAGAGAGGTTATCTAGTCACTCATAGCCATGTGAAAGAAATCTTCATTATTATTCGACTAACTGAGTCGAAATCTTCCACAACTATTGAATCGTAAATAATTTACATTATAAACAGTTCTGATTTAAATTATTAAAAGTTACATTATTATTGATTTATTTACTTTCACATATTATGCTACATACGTAGAATCATGATAGAGTATATAATTAATTTTGAGATCACTACTGCCTTACTCAGCTAAATATAATTTCTGAGAAGCGTCAATTTCTATTTTTTATATTTTTTTCACTATTTCTACGTTTACAATAAGAATAGTTCAATATTTAAAAAGACCGGTTTAAAATTTGTTGTATGTATCTATCCTACTTTAGAGAATCTACGAGAAATATAATAAAAGTAAATTACGATAAGTTTATAATTTTGAATTTATAATTTTTAAAATATTTTGATTTCAAATAATATATTATATAAAAGATTTTTTATATGATTATGTATTATATAACAATTTTTATTCTTATTTATCTAAAATAAATTTTATTATGGCTCTAAATACACGCAGTAAGCAATCTTTCAACTCATATGAGTCTATAAAACCTTTAGATAACTTCTTTAAATAGAATCTTATTATAAGACATTTACCATCCCTATTCATTACTTTAAGTAGACTCTAGTTTTATATACTTTTACATTA
Source organism: Trachelipus rathkii (assembly GCA_015478945.1). NCBI lineage: Eukaryota > Metazoa > Arthropoda > Malacostraca > Isopoda > Trachelipodidae > Trachelipus > Trachelipus rathkii. The sequence continues at coordinate 36,520 of JABUQX010017751.1, forward strand.
TCTCTTTAACTCAATTCATTTCCCTAGCAAGATTTATTATATTAGTGTCGTCTAATACTCCTAGACGACGTCAGGTACATAATAATATATATATATTATATATATATTATATATAATATATTTAATATATATAATATCATATATATAACTATAATATATATATATATTATATAATGATATATATATATATTATATATATATATATATTATATAAATTATATAATATATATATATATATAATATTTTTTTATCAATAATTTTAGGTAAAGCTATTCTGTGTAATTTTATATTTTCTAAGTAGATATATTTATATATATATAAATTATATATTTATCAGTTATTGTATGTATATATAACTAATTATAATTATATATGATATTATCATATAATATATATTAATATATAATATATATAAATAGTATATATTAATATATTAATTATATATATATCTATATCAATATATAAAATTTCACATTTATGTAATGTATACGTATATTAACTCTATGGGTGATTGTAATATAAATTTGTTGTATATATTTTGTTTTATATTCAAAATTTTTATTTGACAAAGGTATCATTTTCATTTTTGAGAAATAAGATTCACAAAGATATATAGTATATAATAAATTTCAAATACTGGTTCTAATAATAATAAAGATTATCTAACACTTAATATTTATTGATAGGAATTAACTTTTAATAAGATTTAATAAGATTTTTTTCTTCATTTATTTAAAGAAGCATAGTATAAAATGGCCGGATCTGTCTTTCGGTGGTTTAATAGGTAATAAAAGATATGCTAAAAGCATAAGTCATATCATTATTATTATTTTAAGTATAAAATGCTGAGGTAATATTTTATTTTCTTTATCTATATTAACATATTCAATCGATATGTAACGTATCAACACAATAGCACACTTCCTAAAGAGCATATATTATAACCTTCACACACGAGATTTCCCAAGCTCCGCAGTCTTAAATATTAAGAGAGATTATATACTATGATATTATTATAATATATATAATATATATTATTATATATATATATATATATATATATATCTGTGTTGTCTCTAACTAAATATTTTAATAATCTTATTACTATTATATATAAATTAGTATAACTAGTTTTTAATAATATAATTGTTATTAGTATTAATTTGGAATATAGAAAACAAAAAATAGTCTCGATGTATAATTATATTTTTTTATTGACATTATTTCACACAAACGTGAAATTTTTCCAAAATTATGAATTTAATTAATTTCATTGTTATTTTTGATACTTTGTCATATCTACATATCAAGTTGTTTTAATGAAATGCCAATACAGAGAACTATTTGAGACACAAATCTCACATAAATATCTATAATTTATATAATATATATTAATTATACTATATTAAGATCAATATTAGGTAATATATTATATATATTACGAAGTAGCCTCCAATGAATAATACTATCAAAATAAAACTATAAATTATTTCTTTATTTTATTTTTTATTGAGCTCACTATATTATGAATAGGCTGTAATTTCTTAAAACAGCAATATACCTATAATAAAGTCATATTGCAGGTGAAGGAACATCTATGTAAGTAGTATAATATTAAACGTTAAAAATATCAGATTTTTAGCACTATACCTCACATCAAGATATTAATGAGTTATTTACTAAAAGTTAATACTGGAATTTTTATCCTCGAAAAATGATTTATTTTAGAGTAACCCCTGTAATTTTTTTAAAAATATATACCTAAAATGGCAAAATATAAGTAAACAACTAAGTATTAAATACTATATAAACTAATGACTTTAATATTGTAATCTCAAGAACACTTTTGCAACATATCGTTATATATTATTTATCTTTTAATAATTAACACCACGAAAATGGAAATTTCTTCGAGTTTTTATAAACTACAATTTTTTTTCGAGATGACCTTCAATTTATTCAGGTGAAAAATATTATTTCCCAAAAAAAAACAAGAAAAAATTGAAAATGATATATACCACTTAAAAAATATATCTAGGTCACTATTCTATTATAGAAATTTTAGGATAATATATATATACATAAGAATTATACCAATTTGGAGATATATTGAATTAAAATGTTACCTATTCTTACTTAAGTATGATTAAATATATTTATGCTATTACTCACCATCCATGTTCATATAACATTTTGGGCTCACCTGTATTATACTAACTAAGAGAGTAAATATCTACAAAACGAATGGGTTGGTTTTTGAACTTGCCAGGGTAATATATAACATTATACTACCCTGTCACTAAAATATAAAAGTTATTCAAAAAATTTATTACGAGCGTATACCTAACTATACACATTAATTTTGGAATAAGATATAGCATAATATGGATAGAGCGATCATAATAATCAGATATTATACCGCCTCATACTCACATACTCCATAATATTATATATATACATTCGATTGTATGAATTTTCATATAAATATATTTCATAAATAATTGATAGTATGAAAAGGCTAAATACCTAAATATGATACTTTATGTATATATAATAGATAAAGACAAGACTTATCACACACGACTAACAAATAAAAAATAAAAAATTCAAATCTTTGTAACTAATTAATACTTATAGGCCTAACCTTTGCTTAGTGTCCTAGTTAATCTATTTAACTAACTAAACTCTTAAGATAACTTTACTTAAACTTATATATAATGTAAATTTATTATGTATATTTATTATATTTAAAAACTGCATTGGTAAAAAAAAAATGAAATAAAATCGCCAATGAAAGATACTAAATCTATCAATACTTGAGAATATCGCATACGATAGGATGTCAAAAAATAAAAATGTAAGTGTAGGATTATTGAAAAATGAAATACTCATATATAATTTTTTCTTTTCTATACACACTACTCACATCCGCCATTATAGACGCTTCATCGTGAGCGGTGAATAGATCCGTATTGAGTGGGAGCGAGCGGAGAGTGATTTGAAAAATTGCGCTCCTACAGAGCATTTTCGCTCACGCACAAGATTTGATCTAGGCGAGATAATGGAGGCACATGAGCTGGTCAGTGCCTACACAGTGATAAGAGTGAAGTAATAATATATAATATTGAATATTACTGTGATAAACACATCATAAAGATAGGATATAGAAGAATTCCACAAGAACAGAGGTGGCATAAAAGAAGGAAGCAGCACAGCAGCGAGCAAGTCTGGAGTTAGCTAATAATTCAACCAAATCATCTATGTGTAGCATATTAAATCTCTGGAGGCGAGATCAATTCGAGACTATGAAGCCATATAAAATATTATAATATATTAATATATAAATATATATATATATATATAATATATAATTATATATAATAATATTAAAAGTTGTAATTAAATAATATATATGATATAATATAAATTTATATAATATAATATATAATATTAATATATATATGATAAATTTTAGGTTTATTATGCGGAGAGTCAAATAAATAATATTTACTCTCATTACTCATGTTGATTATTTATTTATATTGGTTTCTAGTAGGCCGTCATAATAATGGGAATATTAACTTATAATTAGCGTGAGCTACTAGAGAGTAAATCTTTATCCTTTCATAGAAGAACTTTATGAGCGGAACCACCCAAGAGATGTAAAATTTATTCTCTACAATGATGAACGGCAATGGTATTCATTACAAAGAATTTCGATTGGCTTCAGGAATCCTGAAGGACATAATTTAGAACAATATGTACAAATGGACGAAACAACCTTTCTTTTGCAGGAAGAAAACAATCACGATTTATGAAAAAAAACGTTGAAGTTGTATAAATAGTTAAATCAGCAAATATTAAAGAATTTCTGGAATGCTTTACTAAATATTATATTTATCGGGGAAATTTTGTACATTTTTTATTAGATGAACAATGAGAGAGAGAGAATATTATAGGGAGGAAAGGAGAGAATGATGGAGAGAGAAGAGAGAGAACGAGAAGAGAGAGAGAGAGATGAGAGAGTACAGAGAGAGATGAGTTAAAGATGAGAAGAGATGTATGTAGTAGATGTAGAGAGTAAAGAAGATGAGAAATTGCAGAGTATAGAATCTAGAGAGAATAAAAAAGGAAAAGAGAGGAAGAGAGAGAAAAATAGAAGAGAGAAGAAAATGAGAAAGAGAGAAGGAGAGAGGAGAGAGAGGAGAGAGAGAGAAGAGGAGAGAGAGAGAGAGAGAATATAATACTAATAAAAGCAACAGATCTGACAAACCGCAAACAGTTAAAACCTGTCGCTTTAAAGCGACGCGTCAAAGACCGTATAAAATTTATTGGAACATCAAGTAATCATATTTTCCAAATTGGTTGTCGTTGTTCACAATATATTTGAATTCTGTAACAGAAACATAAAGGACGGTGTTCTTGAAAATGCGCACTATTAATACTATCAAGCTTGTCTGAGGTATAAATCGAAGTACCTACAAGCGGTCATATTTTGCTATCTCTACACATCTTCCTCAGTATAATAAAATAAATGTTATATGAGGGCATTGTGATAATGTAAAGTGGTCTGCAACAATCATAAGTTGGTTTTATTTGAATCATGTTAATGGAACTAATACTAATAATTTTATGCACGTTTTATTTTTTTCATTAAATAATAAATCATTAGTATGTGTTATTAATAATAAGATCAATTATAATTATTCATTTAATAATTATATCTCATACTACAATAAAAAATTATAGAATAAAAAATAAAATATAGTTTGCACACACTGTTATCATAGTTGTATAATAATGTGTTGCATATTTTATTAAAAAAGAGCCACAGAGCCGCCTCTAGAATATATATAATATATATATATAATATATTATATTATATATATATATAATATTATAATATATAATTATATTATATATATATATTATATATATTATATAATAATATATAATCATATTAATATTTAATTATAATATATATAGCGAAAATCTATCCTATTTAGTGCAATATTATCAAAATGTAAAAACATATCTATATGAATGACTTATAATTATATAATATATATAATATATATAATACCTATATATTATATATATATATATATATATAATAATATATATATATATATAATAATATATGATTATATAATTATATATATATATATATATATTAATATATTATATCTATAATTTATATACTTAATATTATACTATATATAACTATATAATATATAATATATATATATAATATATTATAATATAATATATAATATATATATAATATAATATTATTATAATATATATATATATATAAATATTAATTAAGTATATATTATATAATTATATTTATTTTAAATAATATATAATATAATATATATATTATATAACAGAGATGAGGATAGGGAGATATACAATAAATTTGCTAAACATTACCGATACATCGATACATAAAAATTTACTTAGCGATACCATAAACCAGTGTACTTGCCTTACCTTCTTTGACGACACTGAAACGATAAGCATTAGTTCATAATAGTTCTGACTCTGAGTGCGCCATATATGTCACATTCTAGAATACTTTAATGTACTATATATATGTTTATATGCCATGTTTAATTTAAAAATGGATTTAGATTATAGAATATTAGATTCGAATTATTTAATTATTATTAATTAATAAATATATATATTGATATACTAATCATTAATATTTAAGTTATTGATAATTTATAAGATTAATTATTATAATGTCCTAAGTAAATAAAAATTGCCATATATATTAAAGTATATATATTATATATATCCAATAAAATAACATGAATTTTTTAGTAACCTAAAAACATAATATTTATTTTAGACTATAAATATTTAACTAATTCTTGCAGATCATATTTCATAAGGCGTTACGGTAAACTCAGTAATATGAACATTGTCTTCTTCCGCAGCCGTAACTATCATTCAACTTCTTCACTAATTGAAATAGATCATCGTAAACACGATTTTTAAGTTATTAAATTAATATATTAATAACCTGAATGTATCATGTTTATTTTAATGCATGTGCAATGTAGCTTGTTAACAGCACTATGAATTCATTTAAAAAAATTAAAAATGTATAATAATAAATTAATAATTAAAAATATACTTAAAATATTTTAAAAATAACAAATTTTTCCTTTTTAATTTCATCTTAAAATTTTAGCATAAGTCAGAAGCCATACAAAGTGAAATAAAATATTTATAACTAAATGAATCTTATTTATACTAAATTATTATTCTTTTTTAGTTGTGTAGAAAAAAATAAGAAAAAAAGAAACACATAACTAAATTTATATAATTTTAACAATATTGTTCTGTTTTTGAGATCTTTGTTCAAAAAATTTAAATAAATTTAGAATGTATTAACATGACGAAGATATGTTTGTCACTCCACCTATACCTATCATAATGTAAGTAACACTCCGCAATTTTAAGCTTACTTGAATAATTAAATGAAGACTTTAGTGTTAATATTTTTTCTATCATTCACATCAGAGACCGAGGAAAGAAAATTTAAAAGCTTGTAGAGGCGATACGGTGGTCCTTTTCATGAGTATGTACACGAATCGATGAGAACTCAGGTGCTGAGAGTGGCAACTCAAGTAAACGATAGAGACTTCCCGGGTTCGCAAAATTTCTGAGATTCTGAAAGTTGCTATTGTCCTAACCTCACTCTGGCCTACATAGCAAGCATTATACATCTATGTATCATCTTGGCTATCATTTATACTATATAGATCCTACAGATAGAAATCGAAGGAGATGATTATCAGGTGTAGAATACTCCTTCAGTTTTGTCACTCCACGATAAAGATGTGATTAAGGATGATCTCTTGGGAGTGACAACGGTATTCCCTACCTTAATTAGGGATTCCAATGCCAGGATGTAAATGTACAACCTCTTGAATAACCATTGTGAAGAAAGTGGTTCAGTATTTTGTTTGTTAGCTCTTTATAAGTAAACCTGGGTCAAGATCTGGAAACGGTGAACATAATTAATTCTTACAATAAAAGAAAATTAAAAGTAATTATTATCATAAAAATATACAGAGAAATACAATTTAATATATATATATCTCTAACTTAGCGTAAATTAATATTGTATCTCATCGTGGAAACAGGTACATCCTTAATAGACTATCAACGAAATCGAGCTATATATTCTAAAGTTTTTCGAAAATAATTAAAAAAACTTTGTCACCATTTTGAGAGAACCTGATAGTTATTTCAATACTTTGCGAGAGAAAAACTCCAAAAAATGGTAGCTGCTAACATATAATGGTATAGCAGGGTAGAGTCCAAATCACGGTTATATAAAATAGGGTAATTCAAAAGGAAGTACTAAGAAGTTCTTTTGGTTACCAAGTGACACCCACATCCAAAAAAGGCAAAAAGTTATCCTGCTCGCCCTCCATGGTAAAAAAAACCCAAAAACAATGTTGTTCAATAAGAAAACCTAAAAACAATGCAGCCTTGTTGCTCTAGTATTAAAAAATCAAGAAACAGTCATGCATACATACTTTCAGTCTGTATAATTAAGGTTGACAGGTTTCCACAAAGGACAGTATCAAAGCCAAATGTTCTTTTCTAAGAGTAAACTCTAAAAAAGAGTAGTCATAGAGATGGGAAACTAAGAGGAGGAGACCATGTCGACAGTATTTAATATTTAAGAGAATCCAATATCTAATCCTCTGTTGGTAGACCGAACATGCATTTAATAAGAAACTCAAATCCGGTATCTTACCTGTAGATGATTAATCAGTGCATCGTTCGTCAGTTAAATCTCTTAAGCTCAAGGGCTCCTTCATAATGCCAATATGCCATTACACCTTTGCAAAAAGAGAATCCTCTCTTATCATTCTATCGTCTACCATGTTTCCTTTACAAGTAGAGTACAATATTTTGTTAATGATAATACTCCCACCCTCACACACACTCACCACTCATAGGAACTCACGCATTGAAAGTAGGGGACAGCGATATGGAACATACTTACAAATTCAAGCAATCCTTCAGAGTAATATGATTGACGAATGATACGGTTCATAACGGTACCAAAAACTTTTTTCTTAGAGATCGTAAAGCGCAGCTATCTACACCACGGCAGATAAAGATGTCCGAAGGTGTACAGCGCGTATATATTAGCTTTGATTAATTGTTTTAGGTAATAAAAGACCAAGCAGTATCCACCTATGGTTTGCACGCTCTCCACTGTATACATATATATTTTTAATGCTAACATATAGTATTTCAACCCAAGTTAGAACTAATACTCAAAGCTTTCTGAGAGCGTTGCTCCTTCCATTTCATTTTTTTAGTAGTAATGAACTATATTGTAAGGTTGTTATTCTCATTGTAGAGCCTCATTGTTAGTTACGTTTAAATTTTGGCTATCCGAGAGTCAGTTAGGAATTTTTTGCTTTCGTTATTTTAGACGACTTATACGTCTTCTGTTTATGACTCTCAACTCAGAGCTCACACCCCTCTTTCCTTATTTCCTCGATGCCCGTATACTTACGAACAACTACGATAGTAGGGCTATATCTTTAAAGGAGTTAAAGGTCATCATTAAAGATCACGGCTCTGTATAAATTATTAAAAATAAAGGTTAACTAAATTATAGAAAAAATTGTTCGTTTATGGCGTTTGAAAGAATAATAAATCTCTTAATCTAGCACTTCACGAGAAACAATCAGCTCCTTCCTTCCTCATCTTCTTATCCCGCTAGTTATGAACACTCACTTCGACAGTTATTCTAATATGCACAGACTGTTTCCGTTTTCAAAACCTTTTAATTCAATAATATTCCTTTCAGATGCTTTACAATTTTGTTACTCTAAAAAGTTAAATATAAACAAGCTCAAGACGCAAGGCAAAATCTAGTCTCAGCATATGGTAAGAACTTTAGAACTAATAGTTAAATATTACAGAACCTCGAGCGATATTTAAATTACTAGTAAAACCTAATTTCTCCAGTTTAGAATTCTGTCTATAAAGGGTAGTGGTCTTAAAAATACTCACACACGTTTAGTGAATCAAAACAAGGCAATATCTTCATTTATAAAATCAGAACGTAGCACCCCTCCCCTAGACTTCACGTTCTCATCTACATATCAAGTCTATTCCTAGTTCGTTCAACAATTCAACGAATGTCGACCACCCACCTTTATGCTTGGTATTGGATTTCAGTAATAAGCAATTTAGACGATCATTTTCGATTATAAGTGCACAGATTCCTACGTAATTCAACATAATCAATAACAAATCTTGCTGAACCCCGCGTCTTGAAAACATCTTGGGTCGCAGCAACTCTGAACGTACCCAACTGGACCGCCTGGTCGAAGAACTTGAAGTCAGCGGTGTGTACCGTCTTATTCATAAGTAGTATCTACTCACTAGTATCTCACCTCTCCTCCTGGTATTGTTGATCACTAAACGTGTGAGTATTTATAGCACCCACTACCCTTTATAGTATCACGATATTCTCAAAACTAGGAGAATTTAGTGTTTTACTAGTAATAATAAGTTACCATAATATAAACGTATGTAAACATTTTTGAGGAAGTTTCTACCTAAGATATTTATTACACATGTATGCTATTTATACTACTAACAGCTAATATAACCTATACAATTACTATACTAATATACTATACTCACTATACAATTAGTATTTCACCTTTAAGCTAATCAATATACTGTACCACTATATATATAATAATATAACGTTGCAATGTAGTCTTCAGAAAGAACTGTAGTCATGAAACCCCAGAAACCAATGAATCTTACATTTCCTACCAGAATCACTAAAAAATCTACTCTTCAAATGCGAGACTATGCTAAACATTCTATTCTGTTTTATTCATATCTAATATATTCTAAAATTGAGTAAATACTAGAGAAATATTATGATCACATAGACTAATTATAGAAAGGTAATTATAATAATAATCAAAGAATCTATATGTGAGTAATATTATATATATATATATAATATATATATATGATATATATATATATATATATAATATAATATATAATTAGTATATCTATTTTACTCAATATATAAAACGTTTGTCTTTAAAGGCTGAGCAAAACAACTTTATCAGCGAGGTCATTCAATAGAGTCACCTTGTGTCTTTCTCGTCCATGAGGAGTATTCTTTTTCTTCCTCCTCACGATTGCTACGGCCTGCTGCGCTGTATTTGGATCTTTGATAACAGTGCGTGGTTTATAGATAAACGTAAATGCACTTGTTATGGTTAATGGTAACTATTTAATTTATTTATTTTTATCATTTATTTTTTATTTTTATTTAATTTATGATTATTACTCTTGTATATTTTGAGGTATTTGAGTAAACCATATTTCTTATATAACATTATTCCTAATCATTCAACATCTACAGTCTATTTAGAAATGATTCTTTATTTTCGTAGTTCTTCTTAGCTTAAATATTATCGTCATTTATTATTAGGACTATTATTTAAAACATTCTCCTGATTATTATTTAACTGTGGCATTGTTAATATTCTTTACTTTGAAAAATATAGTACTTATTTACTGTTCACTTTCATGTATGTGACTATTTGGTTAAATTTTAGATATAAATACTTACACTTAGCAAGTAAATTTTACTTAGAATTTGTGTAATTTTCGCTAATTTTACTGTATGTATTCATTAATTATTTTGTTAATGTATCTTTATGTGTAATTTTTTTGAATATTATTATTGATCCTATTATTATTATTATTTATTGATTATTGATAAACTTATTTAATAGTTATTGAAAATGCAAAGTTATTATTATTATTTATTATTATTTCATATTATTATTATTATTATTATTATTCATTAATTTATTCATTATTATTATTATCTAATTATTATTATTATTATTTATCCTATTTCTATTACTATTATTATTATTACGTACACACTTATCTATTTATTTCATTACAGATTTATTCAATTATTACTTTTATCGTCTCATCTTCTCTGCAAAAAGTTTTATTCGTCTGATTGTATTATTATTACCATCCTTTTTAGAGGGTCGCTTTTAGAAGAAGGTAAATTCATCATTATTTAAAGTCGTGACAATACAATAAAGAAGATCATCAGAGGCAATAAAAGACTATGTAATCACACAGTGGCTATCGGGTGGCAGAAATAAAATTAATTATCGGAGAGTACCTATTTATTACAACAAAATTTGCTGAGCGACTAACACAACCTTAACATAAAGTCTTATAAAGTCGAACACGCGCACACTCGCACCAAATGTATATAACAAACTACACAAATAGTTACATGTTTCTCCTAGTGAGGCGCCTTAAGAAAATGTTAATAAGTAGGCGATCGTAGGGAGAATATTAATTAAAATTATAAAAGTAATATAGAACAGGTTAAACAATTATATTTGAGAGATATTAAAAGATATATTATTAATATATTATTAATACTAAAGTAAATTGTAGCTAAATATATAAAATGATAAATTATTATTAGTTATAAATATAGTTAATATTAATTAAATATAATAAATATTATTTTATTTTTGACTAATTGAGTTATAATTATTATTATTATTATTATTCTTATTATTTATTGATTATTATTATCAATTAATTAATTCTAACATTCTCAATTATAATATTTAATATATATTTATTAAAATTATCGATAGAAAAAATTAAACACTCGTCCGTAAATATATGTTAAATCAAATTATGTACTAATAAATAACGACCGAAGCATTCCTATTAAATAAACGAAAATAAAATGGTGCACTAAAAGGATTCATAAAACCCATGGCTAACAACCAGCGAGCTACTAAACTCTATCAACCAAAAACTTAAACTATATCTCAATGCTATTGACAATAAAAACAAATATTATACCTAATTCCAAGTGTATAACAACATATGAATAAAACAATTAACAGGTAGTTATCTTAAAGAAAGCAAAGATAGGAAAATAACTACTAATATATAAAAAATTTCAAGGATTGCATAACAAAGACTCGATGAGTAACCACTATGGGATTTAAATCGAATACAATTTAAGTCAGTATTCACAAAAACAGAAACACTCACTAAATGTAAATATAAGAACTGATTTTATACCTAATAAATATAAAACAAATATCAACCAAAATAAGATCGCAGTCGGACTAAACGAATACTTCGTAAACGACGGTAAGCAAATCTTGAAGAGTTTTAATATGACATTGTCATAAACATCATATGAAACTTCATTACCCAAGACTAACAAGTCTTAAATTAATTTCCTTCATTCCATCACTCTCTATTAACATTCTTACTTCAGAGTAATTACGAGCCGGTATATATAAAAACAAAAATAAATGTGATTGTACATATCTATTATATATAATCCACCGCCAATATCACAATCCTATACGTAGCTGCCGAGAGCATAGAGTAGGCTCACACCTTTAAAACACGGTCCCAGTGAACACTTGCTCAATCAAAAAGCCCTTTACATGAAGCATAAATTTTGAACAGGTAATAATTTTCTTTTCCAAGAGATGTTACAAAGAACTAAATGTTGGTTTTTATAAGTTGTATCCTCATTAGGCCTAAAAATATGTGAGATCCTTTTTTTGAGCCGAGGAGAAATATATTAACACTACCAGAATAGCTATTCCAAGAATACTATCGTTATTAGTAAATATTAGTGAGAGTAATATTATTGTTTTTTCACATTATGAATATAGACCAGACATATTTATATATCAAAATATATGCTTAATGATTCACGGTAAAATATTTGGTTAGGATCTCTAAGAACAGGCCGTGTCAAATTGCGCGTCTGAAAAAAAAGAAGTCGCCATATCAGCAGTCAAATAATTGTAACTACAACATTGGCAACCCTCATTTGCTTAACTGAAAAACTGTATAGAAATCATAGAAAATAAAGACTCCTCCTGCTATTATTATTAGATTTCACAAAAGCTTTTAATATGTTTGATCATGAATACTACCTAAGTTAAAATGAACAAAATGGGATTTGAAGGGACACAACTTACAATGGTTTAAAAGCTACATAAAGGAGAGATCTCAATATAAATACTAAATGAAACTAATTCAACCACACTTCAAAACACGAACGCAGGCCATAAGATATATATCCCACCAGGGCTCAATATCATAAGTAAGTTCACTGTTAACCCTATTATATTACTCTACATACAAATGATCTGTTTAAATTCCTCATGACGCTTTTTCAGTCTCTTTGCACGTAGATCGGAAATACCGTCATTCTCACTCTCTTAAAGTGAATGACAGAGCAAGAGAGAATTCACCTATGGAGTCTCTTATCTCTAGTAAAGAACAAAAACATAGCTACACACTCAAAATAAAGAGTAATGAAGATGAAAATAGATGCTCGAATTAAGCTTATCAATCCTTGAAGTTTATTTAATATATAATACGTTGTTGACAGTACGAGAGCAATCAAGATCCAATTAAAACAATTTAACACTAACTATGAGAAAATTAACATATGTAGAACTGATTATTCAGGGCTGCAAAATGCTAAATAATTTGGATTAACTAATTTTCTGATAAAATAAACTGAAATTTAAAGAACATAATTAACAACCTTATTAGTCTTTTAACAAAAGCAAAATCACAATTGTATAATAAATGTTTAAAATAATTTTGTCTAATAAACCTATCACTAGTAATTAGTACATCGTTTACATTCATAGAGGAAAATTAATAGCTTTTCACAGAGATACACCTCCTCACGTACTTTACAGTCTTCACTATCTTAAACAGTAACCACAGAGTATACTCCACGCTCTATAAAAAATCTAGTTCTGACTTACTAAATTTACATCTTATCTATCTAATCCTATCCTACTATTAATATCTATCTTTATTCTATTCTAACTCCATGCGACATCTTATCTAGAGATCTCGTCTTATCTATATCTAATCTATCTATCTATCTATTATCTATCATTAGTTTTATTGTATCTATCTATCTATCTTATAGTGCTATCTACAATAACGAAACACTCTGAGAGAATGATTCAAATATAGAGCGAGTGCATTTATCTAATCCTACTCTATACTAGATCTTAATATTAGCGAGTTGCCTCTATCTATCAATCTAATGATAGTACTCTATTACTATCTAATCTATCTATCTAGCTCTGCGATCTTCACGAGTCTATTATGACCATATTGAGTGCTATCCTATCTATGTTTCTATTTATACGCCTAAATACTACGATATCATCATTAAGCTGACCTCGATAATCATACCGTCTATCTACTCTATCTATCTATCTATCGTAACTTTAATGCTAAATCGCTATTCTCTATTATTTTCGATCTCTATATACTATCTAATCTATCTATCCATCTATCTATGTATCTATCTATCTATCGATTCTATTCTGACGCTTTACGAGAGAGAGTCTTATTCTATCTTGAGTCTATCTCATCACTCCATTCGTATCTGAGCAAAACTCATAGTATTACAATAATCATATATAAAGTTGCACTCTTCTACAATCCTAATTCAATCTAAATTTAAAGATAATATAAATTTTAACGACAAATTTCTGATAAAATAATAAGAATAAAAATAGAATAATGATTCCTGAGCAAACCTTACAGAATAAAGAGCTAAATGCGCACAATATACAACTATAGTACATAACCAGAATTATATTCTCCTGCGACGAGCATTCTCAATTTATATAAGCGTATTTAAAGCCTAAGAGTTTTTGAGATAATATAAACACCACAGAGCGCAACTCACGAGTGTTATTATAAACGTTTTCGAATTAACTCCAACTCTTCCTTATAGAGGATACGCTCACATTTATGTTGTTGTTAAAACATGTTGTTTACATATAAATCCTTGCCAATCTACAATTGTCCTTAGTTATTATAAAATCAAACACACTAATAAAAAACCTGTTTACTAACATCTCTAACTTTAATATTTTACTAAACATATTGTGTTTTTATATTCAAATATTTTTATTAAAATTAATTATTATAGTTATTTGATTACGTCAGTAAGGAATTCAGCAAAAGATAAGTTACCCACATCGTATATAATTAATTTGAGAACGATTTTTATTTGAGTCCAGTATTACCTATTCCATTATTATTATTATTATTATATTATTATTATGATTATCATTCTTATTATTATTATTTTACTTATTACTACATAATTAAATTATTGATGGTATTATTAAATCTCACTCACTCTTAATTATTCATTATCAAATTATGTATTTTTTTTGCAATTATTATTTAAGAGTTTTAAAAAATTAAGACCTTGTATAATATATCTGAAAGGCTGATAATATATTCAATCTAGATTGTTATTAATTGTTAATTATTATTATTATTATATTATTCATCATTTTATTATTATTATTTAATTATTATTCTACTAAATGATCTTAACATGATTATATTATTACTTCTATTAATTATCGATCTTGAAAGCAATATTTAATTTTAATCATTATTAATTATTATTTAAAATCAATATTTATTTTTTTATTATTTTATATTCAATAATTATGCTAAAATATAAAATAATTTACATGAATAAAATAATTATAATTACGTTTAGTCGATATATAGACACAATTAAGGTGACATTTTGAGTAAATATAATATTATTATGATATTATTTATATTATTATTTATCTATTTTATATATTATTAAATGATAAATATTTATTGAGGTAACTCATTGAGAGTAATTAATCTTCTTTCACACAATTAACAAGACCCATTTATTATTACTATTATTATGCATGCATGAATATATATAAACTTGCTTACAAATGTAATTCCTTGCATTATTAATAATTAACTTTATATATCATTATTATTATTATTATTATTTAATTTTATAATAAATAATTTAATTATATTATTATATTATTTATTAATTATTAATTATTTTCATTATTAAATATTCATTATTAGTAATAATATTTAAGTTAGTTAGTTAGTAGTACCTTATTAGTTATAATTATAATTTATATAATTGTTACGGAATGATACCATGTTCAGCTTATATAATATGGATAGCACACTCTGATGTGTCACTCTCAAATATAATAATCTCAGAGTACTAGCTCACTCTGAATAATATAACTTAAATAACGAAAGTGTAACTGAAATCTTTACTATTTAAAATCCATGAACTTGAGTCCACTTCTCTGCTTCTTACACCACAGACATCCAGAGCCTTAAACAACACATCACATATACACTTTTTCTGGACTTAATCTAAGCTACCAAAATAAACCATAATTTAGACTGCATAAGTACTTCATACTAACGTAAACATTTACTGAAAGAACATAAAAACAACGGGTATATCCGTAATCACTTGAGGAATATACTGAATACACTTGCATATTTTCGATTCAATTAAACAAAATCAGTAGGTGATGGAAGGAGTTTCTCTTACTTATAAAAATTAGGCATCTTTATCCTCACTCCCATTAAATTTAATAATATAATCCAATTGTCAACTCACACATAGAGGCATTAGCAAAAATAATATTAAATAAAATTCGAATAAATAGAAAAGATTCGTAAATGGGAGTATATAGACCCCCAAATAAATGTCCTTAAGAACATTATCAACACACACTTTTCTAACTCAAAGTAATAATTGCGGGTTACTTTCACGATTGAGCATGGACCCTCCCTCCAAAACCCTGAAGAGAGCGATTATCTACAGAGCATCACAAATCAACACTCCTCTCTTGCGAGAGAGACATGGTAGTCTAAGAGGCGTCTTCTCGAACCAAACTTAATATTAACCGCATACCTACATTCACAAAAACCAGGCCACACTGTCTCACACTACCTAATCTTCAGAAAATCAGTGTCGTCCTTAATCGACAATATATATTTCTGCGGCGCACACGCTCTTAGACACATAGGAACTACACCGCATCCTCTCCTACACGGCATTTCTTACCCACTTCGACGTCCACTTTTTCTTCAGTCTTTCCAAAAGAATGGTTTCGCTTCCCCAAGAAAAACTATAGTTAAAACTATCGTAATAAAGCAAAGTGATATGTTCCGCGATTAAAGCAAATTCCATGTTTCGAACAACACAACTATGCATATTAATCAATAACTCACTAAAATTTCAGCCCTTATTTCTCCACATACTCAAATAACCATCTCAAACGATAATCTACAGGCTATTATTCATGGTTGAATACAACATCAAACGGCGCAATTACATTAACCACAAATGAATGAATTGAATCTTTTATTCAATATCAGCTGCATTGTATATCTATTGGCCTACCGAGCAACGAAAAATCTCCTCGGCGTCAACAATAGTTAAATAAATGCATAACGCTCACCCGATATCATTTCCTATTTGACACACGTTACGAAAAATATATCTCTGGTGCTTAAAGAATTCCAATAACCCTTGTTAATCCAACCTATGTCTTTGCTTTAACAACTCTATTACCAAAAACATACTAACTCTAGACGAAACTTTAACAAACATAATCTATTAAAATCGATAAATCTAGAGTTACTCCAACATATACTGTAAATAAAACACATTAGAGGAGCAGTTCTTTTTAAGAAAGTCATATATGAGTAAACACGACTCAATCATCTACACAATATTTCCAAAGTGACTCGCAACACACAAGACGGTCCACGACGGCCACTTGGATATATTTAATTAACCATGTATTATTCAAACTCTAACAAAAACAAAAACTTATACTTAGTATACATAAGAAGCAAACTGAATAATCAAAATGAATCGTATGAAACTAAAAAACCCAAAATAACTCGAATCGACTAGACGGACTAGACGATACTTGAAAAACGTCGAGTAAGGACATATCCTAATAGGAGAGACAGAGCCCTCCTAAGTCCATACACTCAACATGAAACTTCTCCTCCCATACTACCGAGATCCATTAAGTCTCTCTTTATTCCCTTATTACACGAGTCCATCCCAGCGAGAGGTAATAATAAAAAATTATATCGCTCGGATTCAAAAATAACCAAAATGTGACATGTTCATTTTTATCCCAATCACATCCTCAACTCTCAATGCCGAGCATAGCATAAGCCAAAGCCCTTAAAAACACTTGTATCAATCCTATGAATCCCATTTTGAACATGAAATTATCCCCAAATAATTCAAAAATGACATTGCATACACATGAAGACTCTCCTATAAACACCAACAAAAGGAGACTTTTGCCCTAAAAACCCGAATTTTTCTGAAAAACGTAATAGTTATTCATCCATAATCCGATTTAGTACACAAAATTATTCTGAGAAATTAGCTTTCAACTCAGATTAACAAGAATATTATTATTTATTATCAAAATTATATTCTTAAAATTCGCTAACTACACTTAGTGGAGACTTCTCAACAGAAAAGGCTCACCTGTCATATGCTGCTCACTGCCCTCATTTGTCACTTAACAGAAAAACTGTACGCAGAAATATAACTGACAAATAAAGACCTCTCCACCTGCTTAACTTATTATAGACTTTCACAAAGCTTTTGACATGATTGTATCATGACATATTAAATACGATTATTAATATGAACTAAACAATGGGCTTTGAATGGACAAACTTAACAATGTTTATAAAGCTACTGTAACTTAGGAGATCCATTCCATCTACTAATTGAGACGTATAATCCGAACATAAAATGAATACTAAAAAGTAAAAGCACAGACCAAACATCTAGATATTAATCATCTCAGACAAAAACACCCCCAAGAGGTCTCTAAAATTCTTTTAGAACCAGTTTACTTACAATATTCAATCAATAATTTTAGCATATAAAGAGATAACTAGATTATCAATAATTTCAGAATTAGTGAATATATGAAGTTAAAACAGTAGAAGTCTAGGAACGACTCTCATCGACGGACTTTTTAACTGATCTCTATTTTAGAACAAGACGATAACGTCTTTTAACGATATTTAAGAGTAATATTGCTAAAAGGAAATAGAGTGAGAGATTCTCTCTAGATCGAGAGAGACAAACACTGATTCCACATTATCAAAAAAATTATGAAAATGAAAGATGTCTAATCGAATATTAATTAATAATGAGACAGACATAGTCCTTTCTTAAAAACAAGATTCTTTAGCAACAAATCTCTAATTAACAGTATCCTAAATATATTATATTAACAAGTTTGCACAACTCATATAGGGCTGGCAAATGCTGGAAAAAATAACATAAGCATAGCCAAGTAAATACATTTAAAAGAGCATATGAACAACCTAGTTAGCAGACTGTCGAGAAACCTGTAATATGCTTAGAGAGCAAACATTTTGTAAAGAAATATTTGTACCTCACTAGAAATAATACAATTCCATTTAGGATATATTTTAGATGCCTATTATGGTAAAACACAATAAATGAACATATTTCCTCTGAGGCGCAAGCTGATTCTGTCTTTCTTGTATCATAGCGGAGTAGGAGCGGTTAAAGGTAAAAGAGATAAGAAGGTAAAGGTTTGGTTCACGAAGAGTAGAGAGTAATTTCACCAGGACGTTGAATAGATAACATCAGGAAGCGCACCTTTTATTCGCTCATTACATACAAGAACTTTTCACAGCGAGATGAGAGCTCAGCAATAGTATTTCAATAAGCTCCTATATAAGATATTGCAGTAGTGAATAAGGACAGAGAGTCGAGAAGAAATGATCATCCTCAAGGAATAGAGAAAATAGATATAGATATGATTGTCTAGTACGTCATAAAACATATGCATTGAACTTTTATTGCTAATAGCGAAATTTTCATATCAAACCATTCACAGAGCGCAGTAGGCGAGAGTCAAAAATAATAAGCGACGTAGTGTAAAGAGAATTACACTGAAGATCCGTACCCTTATGGATAGTAATGGATGCAACTTAGAGAGCCCGGAGGCAGCCAAAGGTGTCAGCTACGAGATAGCGAGTGCCAATAATTAAAACTTTCGAGACTCATATGCCAAGACTTGCGATAGAGAAAGCCGATAAGTACTCATAGGGACCAACTGCTTTCTTACTAATAGATATGAATAGCCGTGCACATATACACTATATACCTATATAACAAATAACCTAATTCAGATGGAGATGGAACACTACGTAAGTATTCTAGCTAGTTACTACGTGTAGTTAATAATCATCATTATTAATATTATTATTAGTTATTATTATTAATTTATTATATGACCTCTATTAATTGGATTCCTCTAGGAATTAAATTTATATTATTATTATTAATCTGATAAGGTATATATTATTATTATTATTATTTATTAATTAGAAATTATTACTTATTTGTTTTAATTATAATTTCAAATAGTGTTATTAATGAATTATTTATTATAGTTTATATATACAAAATTTTTTAAAATTTATTATTATTGTTATTCTTAACATTCTTGAGTGGTAGTAATTTATTAAGTTATTGTTATGATGAAAAAATATTATAAACGTTTTTTTTCACCATAAACGTTTGTATTATATTATAACGTATTATTATAGTTATAGTATATTTTTATGTGTTTCATTTATAAACGCAAAATGATAATATAGAGAAATTAATAAATATATTAAGAGATATATAATTATTATTGATAATTATTATTAATTAATTTCATCTATTATCTATTATTATATTATTGAAATATTATATTGATGAGTTATTTAAGTTGATTATTATTTACTATATGTTATGAATAAATTAATTTAAGTATCATATGATTTTTTTTAGCAGGTGAATCGCGGATCATTATTATTTTTATTATGCGAGATTTTTAATTATTATTATTATTATTAGTTATTGATTTAGTTATATTATGTGTATTTATTGATGTGAGAATAAATTTCTAAATTTTGTTTTGATCGTCACTTACAGATTGAAGTCTTAAAATTAAGTGTAGATTATTTATTATAGTATTTAATGTGATTTATAAAATGTGAATATAAATCGAACTTTAGAGGAGAAGAAAAGTGTTAATGAATATTTATTTTACGAGGGGATTTTATTCTTATTAAATTATTTATTTTGATTATTGACTATATTTTAAATATATTTTGAATATTAAAAAACTTTTTCATAGATATAGTATTTTAAATTTGATTTAAATAATTAATATATATATATTATTATTTATTCTTATGATTTATCACTATTAAAGTTATATATTAAAAATTAAGAACAAAATTATATATAATAATATTTATTTATTTAAATAATTAATTAAAATATATATTTTTATTTTTTTTTTTTTATTTTTTTTTTTATTTTTTTTTTTTTTAATATTTATATTTATATTTTATTTTTTTTAAGAAGGAAAAGATTCTCGCATGCTATCTATTGTTTTTTAGTTTATTTTAACTATATACATTTTACCTTTTTAATTTTTTTTTTTTATTATTATCTAATATTATTTATTAGTTTATTAACATCCTTCATAGTACTAGCATAGTATTCTAAATATGTATCATAATCTATGATTTGGGGTTATTAATTATTATAATTATATGTTCATTTAATATTATTATTCACTTATTATTATTAATTATTATTATTATTATTATTATCATTATAATAAAAGAAAATTGATGTTAAAAAAATATCTCTCAATATTATTATTATTATATTATTAATTATTATTAAATTATTATTATTAATATAATTATGTATTATATTATTATTTATTATTATTATATTAATTATTATTATTATTATTATTATTTTATTATTATTATTATTTTATTATTATTATTATTTAGAAATGTCTACATCAGCTTTGTTTTAATATAAGTTTACTTTTTGCTCTCAACCCCTACACTATTTTTTTCTGTACTATATTATTCGTAACTATATCCCTGATTGCGTTAAAATAGTTAAATCTAATAGAAATAATTTGCAAAGAAAGTAAGAGGCATATTGATATTTATATTATTTAGATCCTGACCGGTTTCATCCGTAAAAACCGCGGAATATATTGCGTATACATGAGTTTTTCAGTTTTGATTCTTACAATAGAATTCAAAACCCATGCTAACACTAGCTTTGCATAAAACCTCCTTTATCAAAACCAGACAAGAATTGATTTTGGAATCTTTTGCTAGAGTTTTATAAAAACATTCAGAGGGTTATAGATCCCTTTACGAAGATGGTATAACACATTATATGCAATCTGGGTTAACATATTATTATTATATGATTGTCTAGTCGCTTAAGATAAGCAAAGATGAAATACCTAATCCTATAGGGAAGAACAAATTCCAGGACCTGCAACAAAAACTTCGTACTAGGCCTCACTTGGGGGCTTAAGTTATATCAATAAATTAATCAATAAATAACAAAAAAAACCCACTATTTATATATGATAAATTACTATTAGATTAATATATTAGTCTTTTAATCTTAATTATTAATGTATTATATATATATATATATGTCGATTATTTCTATTATTATTTTGATTTAATATTCTTATTATTATGTATTATTATTATTATTATTATATTATTCCAATTGCAGTATATTAATTTATTGATAAATATGCGAGTGTATCCTGAAAATATTTTATTCATATGAAAATTATTTATTGAGGTATTTTATTTATTCCAAAAGACAGGGATCTTATACCTTATTATATTATCAAAATTAAATTTATTATATTTATTTATAATTAATTATATTATTATTATTATTATTATATTATTATTTTAATTATTATTTATTATTATTAATTATAATTATTATTATATTTATTAATTATTATTATTATTATTTATTATTATAATATTTATATCTATTTAATAATCATTCATTAAATTATTTTTATGGTTACATTATTTAATTTAATTATTATTTATATATTAAATTATTATTTATTATTATTTAATTATTAATTATTATATATATATTTATATCATAATTTATTAATTAATTAATAATTATTATTATTATTATTATTAATTAGTTATTATTATTATTATTTACTTATAATTAAAATATAGTATAAATTATTATTATCTATAATTATTATGTATTATTATATTATTATTATTATTAATTATATTATTAATTATTTATATATTTATTATTATTATTATTTAAATTATTATATTATTATTAAATTATTCATTTTTAATTATTAATTATTATATTAATTGTTTAATTTATTATTTATTGTTATTATAATTCTTAAAAAAAATTCTTATATTATTTTCTAATAAATTATCCTTAATTAATAATTATTATTATTTAAAAATATTTATTATTATTATTATAATAATAATAATCATAATATTAAATATTATTATTATTATTATTATTATTAATTATTTATTATTATATTAATTATATTTATATAATTCTTTAATGATTAATATTCTATTATAATTCTATTTTAGAGTCTATAATATCTATAATATATTATTGTGAATAGAGGATTCAATTTTAAGAATTTGGATTGTGCACGAAATCCTGACTCCATTCACTGGAAACAGTAAATATAATTTAGTTACTGATAAGATCAATACGAAACATTAGTTTCCTTAAATATTAATCTTATGAGAAATAATAATTGGACAAAAGAAACAGTAACGAGGCCATATTTATATTTATAGATCCGACCGGTTTCGTCCGCAATCCTCTGACATTTGCAGAGTTTAGATTCTTACAAATGGAATGAGTTATTTTGACACTAGAAGTAATTAAACAATTAAAATCAATTTTAGGCGAAGGTTGTAAGAAGATTTTGTAAAAATTTTAAAGCCAGTTCAAATTATATTTAACTTAAGGACAATACGTTAAACTTTAAAATAATATCAAATCGCTCGCTAATAATGTCTGGTTTTAAAACCATAGAGCAGTTAACATATAAGTTTAATGTATTGCTCCTTAACGCTATGAAAGAATATATAATAGCCGACATGCACATAATCTAAAAATCTGAGAGATCTATATCTCTCGTTAATTTTATATGGTCTCAATTAAGTCTAGTGTTATATAAAATAATTCATTTTCTATTGATACCTTTCGAAACTCTGAAAGATGTCCGAGGTTACGACGAACCGCCTCAGTTGGATGCTACATAAGAGTGAGAATCCACTCACTTACTGCACCTCTTATAACCTTCTTTTACGCAAAATAAAATCTCCTCATAGATTAATATCAGAGCCCGAAATTATCAAAAATATATGAGCGAGCCAAGAATTTAGGGAGTTAGAAGCAAAAAGTAAAACATTATTATTATTAATTTCTATATCTAAAACTAGAACTTTCTTTCTCATAACCTTATCCTGCTAGGATTTCCCTATTGTTTTTATTTAATCTATTTAAATTTATATTATTATCTTTATTTGAGATAATATCTCATAATTTATTTTATTTATTATTAATTATTCATATATTATAGTTGATTATTTATTATTATATATTATTTGACGACTAAATTGCTCATTATTATTGCTATATTTAGTATTCAATATTTTCTCCATAATATACATTAATGTATGTCGCATATTACTATTTATTCTGATTATTAATTTTTATTGGCTATTGTTTATCTTTACGAGAATAATTTGAAAATTGACGAACTAATAAATTATAATTGAAAATTTATTATAAATATGATATATAATAAATAAAAATTGTGAATAAATAAAGGTAGGAATAATATTATAGATAGAGTTTATAATAAAATATCCTCTTCATATTATATTACTATTTTATATTATATAATTATTTATATAAATCTATATATCGATATATAGGGATATATTGATATTATATTATAGGAATTTTTGTTTATTTTCTCTTGCTATTATTCTAATATTTTATTATTATTGAGTTATTAACTAAATATTAAATTATTGACTCTTCTTTTTTATATTATTATTTTATATTTATTTTATTATTTATTATTATTATTATAAATTTCATTATAATTTTTGATATATATATTAATTAATATTAGAAAATAATAATATATTTAGTATTATTTATGATACAATTTTATGGAGATTAGTTATTAAAGTATATTATTAAAAAATATAATTTACATTTAAATTTTTATTACTCTCACTACATATTTATTTATTGAGTCTATTGTTATTTATGTTATTATATTCATTATCATTATATATTAATTTCATTATAAATTAAATGAATTAATTTATTATTATTATTATTATTATATTATTATCTCATTATACAAACATCAAATTAAGAGAGGAGTGTTAATTAATAATTATAAGTATAAATTTATAATAATGACAAGAAAAATAAATCCATTTAGTATCCAACGTAATTTCTTCCATGACTTACAACAAGATACAGAAAAATTATGGAGTTATTTTAAATTAATATCATAAACTTATATAGCGAGATTATTATTGATATAATTGTATATAATTATTCATTTATCTATTAATTTAATCATTAATATTTATATTAATGTATATTATTATTATTATTATTAATTATTATATGATTAGTATTGATATATTTATTATATTTTTTATTATTATGGATTATTAATAACTTTAAGTTTATTTCATTATTATTATATTACTCATTAAGAATATAAATTAATGAGTTATATTATATTAACAGAGTTCATATACAACATTTTTTAAAACTTATTTTTAGTAACCATTAATCTCGGCGTCTAAATATGTACAATGAGTTCACATTTCGAATAGTTGCGCAACATTCTATGTAGAATTCCACACATTTCAGATACTACGGAATTATTTTATTAGAGGTTTATTTATTATCACTTGGATCATTATGTATTACTAAGACTCTTGTTTAAAATTTAGAAAAATATTTGTAAATTATTAAATATATGTAGATTTTTCTTATTTGAATACACAAGGACAATTATAATTCTATTCACTTATCCTATTGATTCAAATATTTTATTTGAAAAATATAATATAAATAATTATTTAAATTAATTATTATAATTAAGTGTTATTATTATATATTATAGATTATAAACTATTTAATTATTATTATTTATTATTTGAGTATATAAATCTTTACTTATTAATTCACTTCACTCTAATTATAAAATTATTAATTAAATCAAATATAAGATAAAGTTGAGTGTATATTAGAGTATATGTTTTATTATTTATTATTTATATAATGAATCATAATTCAAATATTATTATTATTATTAATTTTATTATAAAATTAACATATTATTATTATTTAGAGATATATTATTATTATTATTATATTATTAATTCTATCTCTATCACTCATGTTAACAGCACTATTCCAAGTCAATATATATTATAATTTTTATTAATTATTCTATATATTAACAATATATACAATTATACTAATTTTTATTTTTAGTTCTTAATTATTATAATTATTTTTTGTTACAAGCGAGAGAGTCAGACCTCGTTCCTGAGTTATTAGCTGAAGACTAGCTTGCTATTATAAAATCGTCGCACCGAGGCACAAAATTATGATTCTAAGTAATTTGATTTCTCGTCTAAGAGCAACGTTTGTCATCGCGCCGCTGGACACCGAATATACTGCGTAGAAATAATGATCGCTCACGCAATCGAATCGAAATCCTGAGTATTCAGATAACTCAGTGTTCTTCTTCTAAAAGGAGGTAATCTTAGGTGTAACCTGAGATATAATAGACACATCGTTAGGGACCCCATTGGGGCTGTTGACCCCTTGTAAACAATCCGAAAAAATATTGAGGCGTGAGATATGTGGAATGTAAAAAAAAGATCAGCTGGGTGAGACACAATACAAACATCTGAGGATTGTAGCTCCTTTTTATTATTTGCTCAGTCCCAGAGGGGTAAAATCAACGATTGGGCCACTCCCCCAAACGCTGAGGGTGTATCCTTCTCGTGAACCTCCACAACTGAAAGTATCTGGACAGTTAGAAGGAAAAACGAAAACTTGGCTGATAATTGTGGGGAATCTCTGTTAGTAGCAATATTATAATAGACCATGCAGCCTTTCTTTAGGTTATATCTTAGATGTATACTAGAAATGTAAAAAAATAAATAAAAAGAGAAGACCAATTCCCTTGCCGCTCATCTGACGTACCCCGATGAGTACCTTGAAATATTGAGGAGGTAGAGAGAGAGGTAAATTATTTGTAAATCAACCCTATCTAGGGAATGTAAATTGTTGGATAGAGGAGGTCACACGGGGTAATAATAGTATTATTTTCAACTTGAGGCGAGCCTCACACAGTATGGGGGTACTGGACTTCAAACTTTATATATATTATTGACGTAGAAAATACGAATACAATATTTGAATTTAACACACATTTTGCCTTCTTGTAGGATGGTAATTTTAGTGTAACCGATGATAAGAGTTTATCACCTGATCGGGACCCTATTGAGTGGTTTACCTTGACAACCACTCCAAAAAACCTGAATGAGAGACGAAAAGTATATGAATAAATAAGGGATCAGAATCGAGAGGTATATTTACATATCTGATGGAGAGGTATCCTGAGCTAGACCGAGGTTGCAAACATGAACCGTTGGGACCCATGGAGGGCAATGCTGACCAAAAACTAGTAATATTTGGACGTAAGAACGATGATATATACGGCTATAATTATTCTCTTTTCATATACACAGTAATAATCTCCTCAGTTCTCGCTCACAGTATAGAGGTAAAATTATTCCATAAGTGGTCACTCGCACCAATGGGGACTGGCCCCTCCATAAACACCGTTTTGAAGTACATAATCAGAATTTTGATTGGAGCTATAATAATTATACATCAACTCCAGGACAAGAAAACCACCCATCACACATTTTACTATAATATTTCTATAATTTTAATATAGCTTCTTTGCTTCCAATATCTATTCGCACGAATAATCTTGAGTATAATGTGTTCGAGTCACGAGCCTCTTCTTCCACAAAGCACATAAGTAGTAAGTCCTAACGGATAATGTGCACGTTATACACTATCTTTCAGAGATCTCTGTAGATTGCCTAATATAATATCCACTTCTATAATATCATAACCTTTCGTATTTATGCGAGAGACCAGTCTCTCTTTATTCCTTGATATATCCATATAATAACTCCTCTAACTCCTCCAAAACTTTTCCAAATTTACCTGGTACATAATATGTGTGCAAATTTTAATCTTCCTTTTTTTCTCCTTATATTATTTATAAAACTGCTATCCACCTTTTTTTCAGACCACTATTACTAATATTTGTAATTTATCACATTCAGATCTCTACTTCTTCACTTTAATATAAATTGATGAAACATCTTATCATTACACCACTTACTATTCACGTTCCTGTTACATAACTAACTTCTAACTTTATGATTATGCATTACATTATCCATTTTCTAGCAAACTACTTGACAAATGTCATAATTCCAGCGGCTTGGCCAGACTCTCTTTGCCTCAGTTGTCACTTTGCCTTGCAGATTCAACCTCAATCTTATTTTAACATAGTTAAGTCTAACATCTAATCCTTTTTTTCATTATATATTAATATAATAATTCTTTTATCTGTGTATTTATTTGTGTTTTTGTGTTCATTCCCGCTCTTCCTTTCACTTTCGCTTTCTATGAGCGATCCTCTCGCAACTAATAAATCTCTATAAACTATGATGGTAAATAATATGATGACCTGATATATTTCACACTTATGATCATTGAGAAACTTGAATAGATTTGCGTCACATAAAATACCCTATACTCATATATTCCATACATATAAACTAAGACAATTAATTCTTTTTACGAGAGAGAGAGAGTTAACCAATATAATTCTTTCAAAAAAGATATTTACTAGTCGCTACCTTAAACATAATCTATAGGTATTATATCTTGACATTATTTCTTTAATTAGGTGCCCGAAGAAATTTTTCATCTCATGAATGCATACACTATATAAACAATGCTCTCCCATAATGAATGCATATCTATTATTATAACTATAGTTTCTATTTATCCTCAAGTCAAACTCCAAAAACACATCTGTCATTCTTATCTATCCATCTTAAATTACCAACACTATTTAAAGTCGCCCAACTATAATATAATATAGTATAGCTAAATTCAATTCAAATTCACTATATCACCCTATCACAAACTAATTTATACAGATGATACTCAGAAACCGTACTGATCCTCAAAAAATACTAACACCGATTATATAACTATGGCATCAATGGTATAAAACTATTGACTGAGTATATACCGGAACTAGGAGCCGGATGCTCTGTGATCTCGTGATGGTCCGTGGATGGTGCGGGCCGGGAGCCGGGGAGCCGGAGCTGCGAGCCCGGAGTCCGGAGAGCCGGGGAGGCAGGGGGCGGAGCCTGTAGTCGGTAGGTCCGGTGTCGTAGCGGTCAGTGTTTGTGTGTTCTGTGCGGGTGATGTGTTAGTGTCGGTGTAGGTGTGCGAGAATTGATTTTGTGTGTTTGGATAGCTGATGTAGCTCGGTTGGTGCATAGTGATTTCTGTGTGTTTTGTCAAGTAGGTAGTTGCTGAGTTGAGAGCGTGGTAAGCCGGGATAGGGTCGAGCGGATATAAGAGTATGTCGTGTGTGTGCATGGCTGCTCGGAGGCATGTGATAGTCAGATGATGTGATGAGTAGTTATTTAGTAGTTGTGTTGTTAAGTGTGTGAGCTAGAGTGTATAGTTAGTATTGATGTTATGTAGGTAGTGTAGTGTGTGTGTAGTAGTATAGTGTTGATGATGTATGTTGATTAGTGTAGTTATAGTAGGCTGTAATTTAGTAGTTGTGTGTGTGTTGTGATGTGTTGTGTTGTGTTGGTAATGATGGAGTGTGTGTGTGGTGTGTGTGTGTGTGTGTGTGTGATGTGATGTGATGTGATGTGTTGAGTTGGTGGATAGGTATGTGTGTGTGTGTGTGTGTGTGTGGTAGTGTTATTAGTGTGGTATGTGTGTTTGTTGGTATGTGTGAGTATTGGTGTGTGTGTGAGTGTGTGTGTGCATTATGTTAGTGTGTGTGTGTGTGTTGGTGTGTGTTCGTGTGTTGTAGTGATGGTATGAGGTTAGTGGTGTGGTGTGTATAGTGCTGTGTGTGTGTGTGGTGTATTGTTAGTAGTGATGGTGTGATGTTAGTTATAATTTTACCTATGGGTGGAAGGTGGATTGATGTTTGTTAGTGTTGATTAGACCAATAAAAACTCATCCAATAATATGTTAGTAGTGTATGTTAGTGTATGTGGTTGAGTAGTGTGTGTGTGTATGTTAGTTAGTTGTGAGTGTTAGTGTTAGTGTAGTATTGTGTGTGGTGTATGATCTGTGTGTGGTGTGCGTTGATGTTGTGTTGTGTGTGTTTGTTTTTGTTGTTTTGATGGTCGGTGTAGCGATGGTGACTGATGCTTAGCCTGACTGGCTTCGATGAATCGGGCTCTATTGTAGCGTTGTGGTGTTTAGTGTATGAAATGTAGTGCTAAGTCACGTCGTAAATGAGGGCGTGTTGTGTCGGGCATCGGTTTGAGCTAGTTGAGTTGTTGTTTGATGAGTAAGCGTCAAAGATAGAGGATGTGAGATATAGAGAAGATCGATATATGTGCAGTCAGCTTGAAGTAGTGATGAAATCCACCCCGCTAGGACTAAATTGTAAGCTGTTTGTGTAGCAGATGTACGCTAGATGAACTAGTATTTACATAACAAGAATTGCAGATAATTTGAAGGGGGAGGTAGAGTATGTTTCTGACTGTTCTGTTTGTGTGATGAAAACTAGTAGAAAATAGTCGGATGTGTAGTAGTGTGTAAATGTGTGTGGTAATGAGTTTCGGGTAGTAAGAGATAGTGGGATGATATGTGTGTGTGTGATGTTTGTTGGAATGGTGTTTGTGGAAAGTATGGTGGAGTAGATGCGTGCGGGCGAGATAGTTGCGATCGTGTTGGGAACAATGGTGTCATATGGTATGTATCTGAGTATTGGTGTGTGTGGGAGTACGGATGTGGTGGTGATGTTGAACTGTCGTGGATCGAGATATTTGTCAAATGGGAGGTGTTGGGTGTGGGTGTTCGCTGTTGTATAGTCAGTTAGTATTGGTAGTGCTTGGTGGTGAGTGATAGTATGGGGCCTAGTGTCGATGGTCGTGCTGAGATGTGATTGCAGTCGTGTTGTGTGTGTGGTAGTGTAGCGTTTTCGTGCGTGGTGTGGATGTGTGTAGAGTCGTGTGTGATGTTCGCTGTGTGTCGTGGATTGGTCGGTGTGCTGTTAGTATTGTGTGTTAAGGTGTTTCTGGCTCTCTTGTTGTTGCGTTGAGTCATGTGTTGTCGTTTTCTCGTAGTTGTCTCTTGTGGGTCGAAGTATGAGATGGATGCTGAGAAAGTGCGCGTTTGTTGCGATGTGGAGCAGGTTATGTTAAGTGTAATAGGTGTGTGATTTGTGGTGGATGTGGTTGTACGCTTGTTGAGGAATTGTCTAGTTCTCTCGGGATGGGTACCGTTGTAGTGTACTAGTACGTCCTCGATGGATAGTGAGAGTAAGGTGGGCCGATTTGGGGCGCTTCTCTGTGTCTAGTCGTGATTTTGTTATGTGCGCTGTTGTGTAGTGTGTGTAGCGCTGTGTGTGTCTGTGTCGATGTCGATGAGAGGGTGTTCATAGTCAGTTGTAAATAAGTAATTTGGTTGTGTTCGTGCGGTAGTGTGGGAGGCTAGCGCTGAGAGTGATAATGCTGTCAGTGCAGCAGAAGTGCTGATTTTGTGTTGGATGTTGTGTTGTAGTAGAGATTGGTGGGTTGATAGGCGCTTGGTGTGTGGCCTGGGGCGGCGTTGAGGTGCGTAAGTTCTGATATGTGATGAGCACGATGAAGATTTTGGTATGCTTTGGTGTGTGGATGGTGAGTAGAGAATTGTTCGAGAGAATGGTCGCTAATTGCGATTATTGAGTGTCGATTAATGTGTCGTGGCTGGTTGGTAAGATATGGAAGCGTTGGAGGGGGTGTGTGTGTGGATGGTATAGTGAGGAGATGGTGTCGAGTCTCTATGGGATAGATGATGCTGTTAGTATTGCGCGCCTGATCAGCTTGTGTGTGTGCCTGGTTGTAGAGCCATGCTAGGATAAGTAGCTTGGGTGGGTGATACTGCATGTCGGTGAACGTGTGGAATGAGTAGCTAGTGTGTTAGGATAAATGGAACGCCGTTAGACAAGGCAGCAGAATGGCTTGATGTGTGGACGAGAGGAAGGTCCATGTTGTAGTCGCTGTATCGTAAGGCAATCGCGGTGGGTAGCGAGGGAAACAACCAAGGGTGTGTATTGTCCTCACGTAGAGAAGGAAGCATGCTGAGCCTTTTGTGAGTATTATGGGTTATATGGAATAT
This sequence comes from Trachelipus rathkii, assembly GCA_015478945.1. Lineage (NCBI taxonomy): Eukaryota > Metazoa > Arthropoda > Malacostraca > Isopoda > Trachelipodidae > Trachelipus > Trachelipus rathkii. The sequence continues at coordinate 68,957 of JABUQX010017751.1, forward strand.
AAAGGAAATTATGGATATGTCTGAAAGAAACACGTGTAAGTCGCATGAATAGCCCAGTCAATTAAGATTCTGAGGCAACAACGTACTAGCAGATATCTGTGTTCGAGGGAGCAAATGAATACGGAAGTAATGATGATTTGAAAACGAAGGTCACCTATATCGCTATAACAGCCAATGCATCGCTGAAGCTTCAATTCGGTTTAGCAAAAGGAGGAGAGTGTGGACAACACAATTTGCTTCAAACTGTCAAGCTGTTACCCGAGGAAGGACCGTTATTCGGAATTATGCTCCAGAATGGAGAAGATATTCGAGATAATCGACGCTGGCAGTTTTGCGTAGTAATGTGTTACACAACGAAGGATGCAGAAAGTAGTTTATCCACGTGGCAGGAGCTCCTGACCATTTAATATACATTAATGCAACTTTAGAACATAGCTCTTCTCAGACAGCATATCGACTCGAATCTAAGAGCGATGTATCTCAGCCTAACACTGAAGCGGTAAAGAATAGAGACAATGCGAATATCATATAGTTCACCAATCCAAGATTTTGAGGCGAGATGACGGTAAAACTGTGGAGTAGTATTTCAAGACGCGCATGAAAGGGTTGTTTTTAGGGATATATAAGTATATGGTAGAGTCAGTTATGGGTTAAATTAGAGTGGGTTTCTTTCTAGGAAAATTAGAGCCCGATAAGACTGTGTGAAAATGAAGAATTTGACCCTAAAGTTGGAGAGTAATTAAGACAGGAATCTGGGGCATAGGCGCATATAATAGTGGAGAGGATGTTAGTGGTTGTCCGACACTGCGAGTAAGGTTACGTGGGCTAAGTATTGGTCTTCGATTCCTCCATATATATGTCTTTGACAACATGCACTGTGCTAGAAAGGGTATATTATGGTGCGATGGAAATAAATTAGGAGAGCACAGTAGGCGCCACGTAAACCGGGACCTCCATTGTGAAATAATTCTCAATAGCTATTGAAGTTGCCGTGTTTACAAAAATGAAATAGTGCTGAAAGAACTGCAGTCTCTAACTAAGACTTATATAACTCATAACAACAAAAAGTGCATCTAACACCTATAGAGAGAAAATTGACCGTCCCTGGGATAGAAGAAAATAAATAGCAAAACATGAATTGTAATATTACAAAAATACCGAGAGCCACATAGTAGTTACACTTAGGATAAAACATTGTTCTCTTTGAACTTACATTCTAAGACTGGTCTGAATCGTCACTACCATTAGCCAAGTATATAGAAAAAGTGGGGGGCAATACAAGAGATCATTGGAAGGAGATGCCTAGCCGTTGGACCTAATGAGAATGGAAGAAATGAAGTATTTGTATCTAAATGTAGGTACTAGATTATTAACGGTATGTCTGAAAGAAAGAGTGGAATCGAGAAGGTTTGTAGTGCCGACAGAAGAGATCGACGAGCGAACTGAATAAAGGTTTAAGTGATAGGTAATATATACCACAGTTCTACACTTGCACGATACGTTATTTACTAATTTAACAAGCTTTATCAAGAGCAGTCAAGAGAGATATAGACATGTACAGCTAAAAGTAACTGTCACATACCCACCATAAGTGGTAGGTTAGGCGCTTCCGATTTCAATGGTCTGAGTTTTTTAACAAGGGTGCTCCGCGGTCGAACATTTTTGCGAAAGCGAAACCAAGCTGAGGAAAGAATGTTTATGATGAGATAGGCTTGGGCAGAACTCTTGAGCGCTAGAATCTATGGGGAGGACCACAGTCGGTTCATGAAAAAAGCATCACGATTATATCCTCTCATATTTTGTATAAAACGAGTAAAAATTATTGAAGAGTGAACATAGCGAGCATAAGTCACTAAGGAAATATATTTTGTGCGTGTTTGGTAGGTAATGCAGCAAAAGAGCTATGTACGGAAGCTATTCTCTGGAGATGATTGCTTTATGTAACCTCTTTAGGTGGTAGTGAAAAGGCAAGAATTTTCTTAAAGGAGCTGGGTAGTGCAATATGAGTAAGGAACAAGAGGATTTCGAGATCTCAGAAAATATTTTTTAGCTAAAAATATACTTTATTCACATTGACAAAAATCAGCTGAGAGCCATAAAGTGAAATCTTTAAAATAGACGCACAATGTATGGAGATCAGGAGGAGACGAGGTAAATTGTATGGACAGTGATTAAGAGAGTATGTTATGTATTAGATAGGAGTGGCATGACAAATATCATGTCTGGCACACAGATTGAGATGTTATTATGTTGAGCTACTCACGAGCCAGCTGCATGTTTGTAATACTCTGCAAACTGTAATAGATGTGCATTAAAAAATGGTTGAGTACGAGAGTTGTTGTTTATGGAAATTGTTTGTCGGCATCATTTACTTACAGCGCCTGTTGAAGTATGTAGACCTTCTCAACTGTCGAGATAAAGATGGTATGAGAATCAGGTAATCTCTAGGTATTCAGGGAGAAAGGCTTTCACGTTGTAGCGGGAATTGAAATCGAGATGGTTAGTCAAATGCTGATAAACCTATACTGCATTCCGCTTGGATCCGATACTCTGAGCAGCAATATAGAGCGGAAGATAAATTAGTATCACTATATCAGGTCACTCACCATAAACGGAGTGAATTGGGACCGCAAAAAAGTATAATATTGATGTAGCGCGGGTTATATCTAGTAGGTATATCTATATAAACGGTTAAGATGTAAATTTCGACATCAGCAATATTGGAAGGGGAGAGTTGTGAGCCTAGTTCTTCAAAACAAGAGACATATAATAAACACGCTTTATTAATTACGAGAAGCAATAATAGTCGTTTTAGGCTTATTCAACACGTGCTCTTTTGAGACGCATATAGAGATTTTTTTTTCTTCGACTGTATAATTATTGCCTTGAGGTGAACGATGTACTTGAGCTTATGTTATTTATATAAATATAAGATCCCATTGTAGGGTGGGATGTGGGGTCTTTGGCCAGAGAGCTCAATCTTGTATAGTGAGCTGCTGTATGAGTGTGTCCTTCTTCTCTTCAGTTTTATCGGCTTGTGCGCACTCTCTTGTTGAGCGGAGCCGGAAACTGGTCAACGGGTTAGGTGCCGACGCCT
>JABUQX010017752.1:0-35812 GCA_015478945.1 Trachelipus rathkii
AATTGAATTGTTAAACTAAATTTATTCTCATAATTCTGTTAACCAACTTATTAAAGTATTTTTTGAGAGTGGTAAAAGCAAGCCACTTCAATATATATATATATATATATATATATATATATATATATAATATATATATATATATATATATATATATATATATATATATATATATATATATATATATATATATAATATATATATTTACAATATTAAATATTGAAATCAAGACTTAAATTCATTTTAGTCGAGTAAGCACTTAAAAATCTTATTTGTTGTGGCTTCTTTTTCTACTGGCACCAATATATCATAACATTTCATAACTTATTTATGTATTGAAAATCTTTTTACTGCTTTAAATTCAAATGATCCATAAAACAAATATCGATGTTCTTTCGCAAAGACCCCCTTGAAAGACCCTATGAGAACCATTGGGAGAACCCCACATTTGAAATCCAAAGGAATGATTCATCTGCTATCCCCTAAGAAGCCCCCCTCTTTTAGATACTCCCCTAAAAAGACAGGGAGAAGACAGAGAAAGACAGGAGAAGAGACAGAGAGAGCTGGAGGGAAGAGTTTGGGAGATGGAGGTATTAAGATGTTTTATAAGAGCATGACCATCTTAGATCGTGACTAGTGGGGACAAAGACTTTGAGATAGCAAGTTCTTAAACTTAGGAAATCAATTAGCAGTTCAATATTAGATTAGATCAGAGAGGGTTGAATAAAACAGAGTCCCAACTAAAAGTTAGATAGAAAGTATCTTTTTAAAATAAAGGGGAATCATATCCTTATAAATTAAAAAATAATACATTTATGGAATAAAGATAAATATATGTATAATGAAAATTAAAATTATATATATATAGTTATATATCAATATATATTATATTTAATTTTTCTTTATTTTTATAATTTAAAAATAATAACAGGAAAGTAAAATATTATAGCCGACAAGATGTAATTCACGGCTATCATAGGGAATACTGGTTGAGAAACAAAGGTAAATTATTAAAATTTAATTATTCTAATTAAAAAGTGTTTTTAGTAATTTTTAATTGATGATAATAATAATAATGATAATGATAATAATAATAATAATAATAATAATAATAATAATAAATTGTATTATAAAAGTTTTACCAGATTTCCTTTAATTATGCTTCTTTAAAAATAATGATAATTAAAAAATGTAATATAATTTTTATATAATTATTTTATTATTTTATAATTTTATAATATAATTTTATATAATTTTATGTAATAATTTGATATAATATAATTTTTATCATGAAATAAATATATATATATATAAACATTTTTCTTAATATATTATTACTGTAAGTTTCATGAAAATATAATATTGAATTTTCATTGTTTAAAGTAAATTACTTTCCGTAATTATATAATATGTTACTAATTTTTATCTAGAAAATTATTTATATTTATATGCTATAATATTTTGTTCTTATCTTTATTTAAACAGGTTTTTGTAATTACCTTTCGTAATTATCTTTCGTGCATGTTTGAATGGAAATAAAATTTGGAAATGACAGCGTTTTAAAACAACCACAAAATCGCCGGATGTTGACGAGAGGCCAGCACGGCGAGATTGGCTTCGTTGCTTAGGATTTTTGAGGAGATCGTAATCCTTCCATTTTATAGTGGCTACTATCGTCTTCACGTTTAGCACCTAGTTAAGGGAGTGTTAGCGACTACAAGACTGGTTTGGTAGTAGTGGCCACTACAAGTCTACACGTAGCACCGAGTTAGAGGCTTTGGTACGGCTACAAAGACAAAAGGTCGTAAGGACAAGGAGGATTCGATTCCTAGACGAACCCAGACACGGAATCTCCTGATTAAGGCCGAAAAACCCATTCAGCAGACGAACCTTTGTTTCATTGATGTCAGTGGAGGGCAAAACTCGCTGAATATCCACCAGAATCCCTAAAAGTTAAAGGTACAGTACGTACAAACAAAGAAAATTGTATGTTTTTATATACAAAATAATACACTTACATAAAAGTTTAAATTAGATAGGAAACTATATACAAGTGGTATGGGCATATTGGCACCTTTGGGTCTAATATGCAAGCATATTTCATTTATGTAAAGTTTCAATAAATTTAGAGTAGGAAGTTATGTACAAGCGGTATTTTATATAGTGACGTCGCTAGGCGTCAATATACTGAATAGACGTTCTGTACATGACTTCGATAAGAAAACACATAAAAGGTGTTTTATTACATTAGTAAAAGCATATCTGTTAATGCTTCTCACTACAATAAACAGCTCAAGAAAAAAGCTGTATCACATCATAAAGTTGATCAGAAAAATTCAACATAAAAGCCGTTAGAAAAAGGCTATTTTTTAGTGTATTTATTTTTTTTTTATTTTTTTTATATATAAAAAATAAAACTAGAAGAATTTAAATTTACACAAAGAAGTGTAAACCAATGTATTACAGTCGTTAAATATTATTTTATTATTGTTTTTGTTTGTTTTTTTTTATTAAGCAAAAATATCAAAAATAATATAAAATATCGTTTGATTGTATTTTCTTATGTTTGTTCCAAGAGGGAAGATCTTTTAAGATGACATAGAAAATACAATCAACATTTTTTAAATCAATTAATTAAAAAAGTTAATTAATTTTTTTTTATTCTTCTAAAAGTTAGAGTAGAATTAATAGACCCCTTTTGTGAAAAAATTTTTAGTTAATTATAATTATTGAAATAATTATAGCTTTAGAAAGATTAATAAAATCGCACATAACAAACAGCATCTAATAAACTCAATAAGATAGTTGTTGAATAAAAAAGTTTGTTCGAGAATTTGTTCTGTTTACATATGTGGAGAAAATCGAGTTCAATAAATCAGAATCAGCAAAATAGTAGATATCGTAAAATATAGTATACTCATTCACTCACTAAAGACTTGAATGAGAAATTGTGGGAGTAAAATGGGGAAGAGGGGAATAAGCTGAATGCGGAAGAAACAAAAACAGCATTGGGAAAGACATTGACATTGAGTGTATCATTGACCGATAAAATATTGAACTTGTCCCATTAATGCGTTTTGCAAAGCTTTCAATTCTTGCTCTTTCTGCCACAACACATTCACAAACATATCTACACAATATATATATTATTGTCGTGTTGTTTTGTGTTGTTTTGAGTTGTTTTTTTTTATGCATATTTTTTTTAATTAATTTTTATGCATTTATTTGAACCATTACTTATTTTGATTATGTATTATATATATGTCCTACGAATTGAGTATATATAGTAAAAAAGTATTTTTCTGAAAATAGTAAAAAACGAAACAAAAAGGAGAGAAATGACCCTCGACCTGGAAAAAATAGAAAACGTAATATTCGTTGTGTTTTTTTTTGTGTGACTTGAGAAGTCAAGTTTTTTTTTAGTGAAAACAAAAAAGTGTTTTTTTTTATTTACATATAAAAATATACATTGTTTTTTTTATATGGTTTAAAAGTGTTGTAATTAATATAAAAATTACAAAAATTAGAAAGGACCTTACAGAAAGACAAAAGGTAAAAGGTCATCAGAACAAGCTAAAAAGGTCATAGAGGTTCTATTTTGACCCTTGACCCCAGAACAAAATTTGTTCCAGTAAGAACATCAGGAAAATGTTCTAAAGAACACAGGTCATTAGAGGACATGTTCTTCCTCCAGAACACTAGAACAACAGAAATTGTTTCCTTTTTGAATCAGAACAGAGAATTCTTTTAATATCTTAAAAAGAAAATATTTGTCGACATTGTTCCAAGAGAACACAAAACTTTTAGGAAAAGGTTTGAACACAACAGAATGTTATTACAGAACTTGGAGATCAAGTGCAGATTGACTGATTCCAATTTAGAGAACATAGTTCACCTTTGAAGAACATAGTTCACCTTTGAAGAACAAAGTTCACATTTTGAAGAACATAGTTCACCTTTGAAGAACATAGTTCACCTTTGAAGAATAAAGTTCACATTTTGAAGAACATTAGAACAGATAAGGTCAAGAAAGATGACCCAGAACAATTTTTAGAACATATTCTTTTCTAATTTATCAGAACAGAACATAGAAAAATATTTTATATTCTATATTTTATTTTAAAGAACATATTATCAAAACAGAACACTATTGTGAATAAGGACTTAAGAAAAAATATATTTATATTTTTTGTTTTTGTTTAAATAGTTACATTCACTATTTATATTAGAAGTGATTAAAAGTTTCATTTAATTAATAGTGATTTAATATCTTGAATATTTGAACAGATCATATTCAATAAAAAATGAATTTTGGAAAATTAGTGAAAAACATTGTCGTTTTAATAATAATAGTGCTTTATTTTAAAAGAAAAGAGAACACAGTTTCCGATTTTTGTGAAACTTAAAAAAGTTAATAACAAGTAATTAAAAAGTTTAATAAATTAAGTGAGGTAGACATTCGTAATTAATATTAATTAGTAACCGATCTTAATGAACAATAGTAATTAAAATAAAGTGATAAAAACTGAACACTTATAATATTTTAATTAATTGTTAAAAACATTTAATGTTTTTTTATTAGAAAATGCTATAAGATTTGAAAAAATTTTTGTGAAAAATTTTTAGTGACTGAAAAGACTTAGAAAAGTTACTTAACAAGAGCATTAGAAAAATGCTATAAACTTAGAAAAATTTGTGAACGATTTTTAAAAGAACTTTTTTGAAAATTACTATCATATAGTTTAACAAGTTCAAATATCTTATAGAAAATTCTAGTACAACAATCCTATTGTTTGAAATTGAAATTGCAGAAAAATGAGCAATTTTCAGAACCAGAACCAAAATCTTTTTGATTAGTTTCTTAAAAGGAGTTTCAAAAATTTTCTTTTGATAGTTTCTTATATTAAAGAAGGAAGAATAAATTCTTCAGAAATATTTAAGATAGACTTTGAACGTTGAACTTCGAACTTCTAATTTTTAAATAAATAGGAATATTTATTCCTCTTCATCTAAATAGATTGATAAACTACAACACATAGCTTCACCATAATGGAGAGAAACAGTGAAGATAAAAAAGAAGACGAAAGAATGTTGCAACAACTAGCCTCCATGTACAGTAATATTGAGGAAGCTTTGGAGTATTATTTCTGGCTTCATAATGAACAAAATTTATTGGAGGAACAAACCAGAACTTCTTCTAACAGTAGAAATAATGTCGATATTGTTATTGAAGAACAATATCGATACAGAATGCCTACTGTGCCCTGGATAAACAATGAAACTATTCCCACAGTAGAAGACCTAGGTGATATTTTTATAGAATGTCATAGAGACATATATCCTTCGGTAAATGATTTTACTGCTTATCGTATGCAAGATATTCCTTCAGAATTACCGCCAATCGATAATGACTATGGTTGGTATATTGATATGGTTCTATCAGAACTTGATAGCGGAGATGGGGAAGGTTCAATAGGCACTTTATCCTTGTTGGAATGGGAAGATTCAGAGGAAGATGCGTCTTTAATGGCATGGTTAGAAGAACCAGAAGTTATGGATCACATCATGGGTATTTCTAATGAAAGTGACGCCTCCCACAATGAAAATGAGCATCAAGAACCCCCAGCAGAATTTCTTAATAACGATCATCTGGTAGACCATGATTATTGTACTACTTTGAATGAAGAAATGGATGATTTAATGAATCACAATGTACAATTATCTAATTCAAGAGATATCGAAAGCGATACTTCTTCTGAAAGAGCTAGAAGGCTCCATACAATTATGAATAACTTAGGTCTTTCTGTTGAAGAGACCAGACAACGCCAAACGATTTTGGATAACCCTTTAGTGAATCCCTTATCAGGAGGCTCTAGAGAAAATGAGCTCCTGACAAATGAGCACAGTAATCCTAGCTTGCCTCCTGGACTGAGTATATATGAATACCAGAATATACTTAACAGAAGTATAGAAGCAGTAGGTTGGGAAGACACAGATAGTGATATTTCTTCCGAAGGACTTAGGAGACGACAAGCATTCATAGATAACATAGAAAGAAGGATTATTGAAGAGAGACTTTTAATGAATTCTTCAGACCATTCTATGAATAATAATGGCCCAGACCCAGAAGAATATCCCTATGGTTTTGATCATACAGATGTTCAAGTGTTAGAATATTTTCCTTCTATTCTAACACCTATAATAGAAATAGAAGAAGAACCAGAAGACATTACTATGGTTATTGAAATATTTGGGGAAGAACAAGATGGAAACACACCTCCCCACACCACTGTTAATGAATATATGAATCTTTAGATAAGCAAGAGTGGATAGATCTCTTCTTATGCCAAAAGATAAAATAACTCTGTGTTTAAAGTAGTACAAATGTACAAAAGATAGGTACAAATAATAAAATAATAGTACAATTACAGCTAAGAAACTCACCTAATTTTAAATGTGATAAAAATAGTGTTGATGAAAAGCGGTAACATTTATGAAGAAAAGAAGATGGTCCATTCTTTAATAAATTTCTTTAGATTTAAATTTATGAAAAAGATTGAGAATACTTTAATAAAAGATTTAATAAAATTATATTTTCTCTGATCAAAAGGAAAAGAGAGAGAGTAAACATAAAATTTGGATTTCAGAGGAAATGTCAAAAATTGCTAAATTTGCTCACCCTGATAGCTCCATGAAAACAAACTTCTTACAATAAAATCACTGAATGTATATATATATAAATATATATATATATATACAGGCACTCAATTCGTAGTAAAATTTATAAAATTCATACGGGAAAATAGGATCTTGGGACCTAGAAGCAAATCAAGTAGAAAATCAGAAATTTCGAAAATTGCTGTTCTCGCTTCAAGCGACTTTGTAAATTTTACCCATTATTTAAACAATATTAGTAAACATATTTTATATATATTTAAACATATATATATAAATAGTATAATAAGACAGAAATTTAGAGTTTAAACTCCAGAAATCAGAATTTATAAACTCAGTTTTGAGATGGAAGAAAGGTAAAGGTAATTATTCCACAGAAACCATCCAATAGACCAGAAGGGAGATTTCTAAAGAAGAATCTCATAAAAACTCAATAGAAAAGGACGTTCTTTTTCAGAAAGAATAAAAAGAACAGTCAATAATGAACAAATATCAAGAGGAAAAGGATATTTTTCAAACAGAAACTCTTAAGAAGAAGAGATTACCTTAAGTATATTAAATGAAGGTTTCAGACAAAGAAGTTAATTACTGCTTCAGTATTAGAAAAAGAATATGAAGCACTTAGATTTAAATTGATATTCATTTAATCTAGCTAGAATACTAGAATAACATTTTATTCTAGAAAATTTTAAAATGGAACTTTAAAGAAAAGTTCTAGTTTTGAAAACAAAATTTATAGAATATTTTATTTATTTTCCTTATTTTAGGAAATAAATTTAGACTAACAGTCTTTTATTTGAAAATTACCAAGACATTATGTTGCACTAATTTTACAGAATTTAACAAAATTGCTCAAATCATAGATGAACTTTAAAGATACCAAAGCGGATATCTTAATAACTTTTATCCTCATAAACTTTTGAAAGGCTCAAGTGACAAAAGTTTTTACAGAAGAATATGAGAATAAAAACCGACATTTTGAAAATGTTATAGAAGAAGCTAGAAATATCTTTTAAAATATTTCATGAACTATTAGTTAGAAATGAGAAACCTATTCTTTGGAACTTTATATCAATTTTTAGAAAAAGAACATGAGAAGACCCATAGGTGCTTGCTCATGGAACATTTATAAAGGTGTTTATTTATTAATTATTTAATTCAAATGTTAATAAATAACATATTGTCTTATGCCTACATAGTTTATAGGATAAGAAAAGGGAAAGAAAATAAAGAATTTTTATTCCATTTAACCTTTGGAGCTTTACAGAAAAGAACCTAGGTTAATATTTTTGAAACAGAAGGTTCCAAATAAAGGATAGATAGTTTTTTTTAGTTTTAAGTCTTCAAGAGACTAACTAGATTATCAGAAGAGATCTGATAAGAGGAAAAATATAACACCAGAAATTAACAATGTAGAATAAAAAAGATATCTTAGATTGCTCAAGGAAGACAACCTGTAAAAGAAGGAATGGACAACCTTTTAAATAGGAACCTCTTCACAGATAGCTTTCAAGAACTTTGATACATTTACATTTTGTTCAACATTTAAAGTAAGTTTTCCAGTTGCAGAAGTTTAAACAACCTTTGACCCTAGATAAGAAAATCGAAGTTTACTTTGAATGAACTTGGACACTTTATTTAAAGTTAAAATGAAAAGCCAAGAAGGCCTATTCCTGATTAAGAGGAAGATAGGGGTATATAAAGAACAGAAAAGGTTCTTTTATAAATACTAGCTAAGAAAAGGTTAGTTACTGGTCAGAAGTTGTGACAATTTAGACAACTAGATGGGAACGAAACTTTTAATAATTCTGTTAAAGAACAGATACAGAATAATTCGAGACTCATCCGTGAAAAAAGGAAGAAAATCCTTACTATTTTCAGAACTCGGTAATAACCAGGAATTTCATAGGATTGAAAGGATAAGCCGGTTATTCACCAAGGAGTTCTAGCAATCATTCAGGAATTGTAAGTTAGCATACTTTACAAGGAATATTTACCGTTGATTGTTACTTTTGAGAAACTCGTAGAAAAAAATTAAGAAAGTAATGGAAAACTTTCATTTAAGTTTAAGGAAAAGCCTCTTTAGGCATTGAAGAGAATTACAGTCAACAGAGAAATAATTAGTGACATAATGGTCAGAAGAAGTGTGTTTAAAAAACCACTTGTGTTTTTTATGTTTAATAAGTGCCAAAAAAGGGTAAAGAGTTAAGAATAGCCGGAAAAGGGAAAGAACAGGATTATCCTGACAATATTCCATCTTGGCAAAGATTTTTACTTTTATCTTGGCAAGGATAACAACCTACCTAGGAATTAGGAGTAAATTCTAGCACATTCTGGCAGAGATCTACCCTAATAACAATAATAGTAAAAGTTATTCATGTGAATAAAATTTATGAATGAAAACCTTCAAGAAACTGTTTATAACTTAGTTGGAAAATAAGAAAGAAATTATAAAATAAAATTATAATTTTAAAAGTTTTAAATTTACTGTGGAAACGCCTTCATATCTCAGACCTTCTTCTCTCAAAAACTTAGAAATGTTAAGAAGTTGTAATGAAAATTGATTTCATAAGAACCTTTAGAGCAACAAGAAAGAAATGGAATCTTCAAGTTACCGTAATATCACCGAAACACATTGAAATTTATACGTTATTTATTAGAAGAAAATATAAATAACACATATAATAATAGTTGTACTACTATAGAAACACATTGAAATTTATACGTTATTTATCAGAGAAAATAAATAACACATAAAAGGATAGTTCATGCGTTATTTAGTAGAAGAAAATATAAATAACACATACAAGATAGCTCATATTTATTGCAGAAATATGTTTCCGATTTTACTTTTATATTTTTATATAAGAAAAATATATTTTATAGATGTATAGGAAAAGAACCATACATATTTCAGATTTATTTTTTAGATACTTATATTTTTGGATAGAAAAGTATATTTATATATGGTAAAGAACCATACATATTACAGAAAATTATCTTTTATATATTTTTATATAAGAAAAATATATTTTTTATATGGTAAAGAACCATACATATTTTATTTTATAGAATCGATTATATATGTATAAGATAAGGAATCATACATATTTTACAGAATCGATTACAGATGTATAGGGTAAAGACCCATACATATTTTTAAGAAATTAGCAGAAAATATATCAGAAACTTCACATATTTTAGGTGAATGTTTTTAAAGAGAAACATTATAGGATCGATTACAGATGTATAGGGTAAAGACCCATACATATTTTTAAGAAATTAGCTGAAAATATATCAGAAACTTCACATATTTTAGGTGAATGTTTTTTCATACATATTTTACAGAATCGATTACAGATGTATAGGGTAAAGACCCATACATATTTTTAAGAAATTAGCAGAAAATATATCAGAAACTTCACATATTTTAGGTGAATGTTTTTAAAGAGAAACATTATAGGATCTGTTTCTCTCCTAACATCTGCTGGTAAACTAGCGAGATTGTTAAATTTAAGAAAGAACAACCAGATAATCCTGGTAAAGTGTTGATTATGAAAATCACAAACTTCAATTTTGTTCAAGAATGGTAAGAATGTAAGAGAAGAGGTAGGAAGTATTGACACTATGTTTGTTCAATCGCTATCTTCACACTCGTTCCCAACAGGAAAGAACAAATTGTTTGAGTCAAACCAGACAACTTTAAATTGTGTCTACTACAACAAAGAATATTAGGAGACAGTCAAAATAAAAAGGCCTATGGAAAGTGTCTTTACTGTTCTTTTCTTATTCTTGATGGGAAACTAGACACAGAAGAAAGTTAAAACTTTAGGAAAAAATCTATTAATGAATAAGTCATATTAACCCTCGCGTGTCCGGGTTGGGTCATTTTTGACCCAACCCAATATATGTATGCAAATTTTCAAACTTTTTTTTAATAAATTTTTTTCTCCTTCCAGGTATTCCTCCAATAGGAGCTAAAGATGTCAAAAATGACGTATGAAAAAAAAAAAAACAATAATGTGACTTAGGAACATGCAGAAGAAAAATGGTTGGGACAAAAAATACCCAACCCGGACTTGCGCGCAACGATCCTAAAATTATAAAAAAATTAAATTCAATAAATAACAGTTCAAAACATTTGTTTTCCTACAGTAATGCATAATTACTGTACGGAAACATTGTAATTGTTTTTTTAATTTTCAAAATTTTTGAATTATTTGAAATTTGAATTTTTTTTATATTTTCAGCAATATCAAACATTTGTGTGATTTAGTGAAAATTTTATTTTTTGTGCTATTATAAAAATTTAAAAAGTTTGAACTTTGAAAAAATAACTTTTACAAAATTTTTAAATAAAAAAAAAATGGCACCTAAAAAGGCAACATTTATATTTTATTATTATCTACAAAATAAATGTTTTTCCATTTCTATCATGTATTTTATAATTCATATTTATTGCCAACAGCGTACTGCTGAAGAAACTATTGTAGAGGTATTTATGAAACCTTTCTTTTTCAGATTTCACCAACAAAACCGAGTATGTCAAGAGATATAGGAGCTGAACCCTCGACAGCTAGTCTTCGTAGAAGGGTAACTGACATTTTCAGCCAGCTGAATATCAGTGACTCTGATAGTGACTATCTAGAGGAATCATCGGATTCTGATAGTGGGTCGTACGTGCAAAGCGATGCCGATCAATCTTTCGAATATCCTCTTGAACAGGACCAGGATATGGAAGAAGAGGGAGCTGACTTATTAGAGGACACGGATGTACAGCCTGCTGACGATGCTGAAGAAGTGACTTACAAGGCTAGGTCCGGCTATTTGTGGTCCAATAAGGAGCCACCAACTGCAAGAACTAGGGCCAGGAACATTTGTAATGAAATTCCCCAACTACTCGACTTAGCAGCACAGGCGGTAACTCCCCTGCAATGTTTCGAGGCATATATGCAGGCCCATATAATTACCACCGTTGTGGACTATACCAACAAATATGCCCTCGAGTATGTTGCTGCCAGGCATAATTTGAAAGAAAAAGAACAATACAGAGCCACTAATGTTGTTGAGATGCGAGCCTTCCTGGGTATTCTTATACTCATGGGGGTGAATAAGGACACTAAAGAAGACCTGGACACACTATGGGATGTAAATATGGGAAGAGGACTATATAGAGCAGCAATGGCAAAGAGGCGCTTCAAAGCTTTGTTGTTATTGATAAGGTTTGATGATCGGCATGCACGAAGAGCACAAGAGGAATTAGGAAACCAAAATCCTGATAAGTTATCACCTCTTAGAGAGATTTTTCAAAAATTCAATGATGTGCTCGGAAAAAGTTATACCCCTGGTGAGAATTTATGCATAGACGAGATGTTGTGCTTGTTTAGAGGTAATGCTCCATTTCGGGTATATATCAAAAGTAAGCCGGGTAAATACGGATTACTATTACGTATATTATCCGATGTGGAAACAAAGCTGATCCTTCAGACATTGCCGTATGGTGGTCCCATCGGTGACACACCCTCCAAAAATCCATCAGAAGTTGTGATGCACTTCGCTGAACCCTATTTCAAATCAAATAGGAACATTACAACTGATCGATATTACACCTCTGTCGATCTTGCCACAAAGTTGTATCAAAATGAACTGACGCTAGTCGGAACAATCAATACGGCTAGGGTCCATATACCACCAATACTAAAGGAGACCAAAGGTCGTGAGCAATACTCGACCAAGTTCATCACTTCTAAGAAGGCACCAGCAGGAATCACTGCACCCATAATATTATCTTCATATGTACCGAAAGTGAAACCACCGAAAAATGTACTCCTCCTATCAACAACCCATACGCGCTTCACGGTACATGATACATATAAAGGCAAAGAAAATGAAAAGAAAATACCAGAAGTAATAGAATTTTATAATGCGACAATGGGTGCGGTTGATACTGCTGATCAGATGGTGCGCATATATTCCACCAGAAGGGGAACAAGATGGTGGCCCTTATCTTGGTTCTTTTCAATTCTTGACATCTGCGCACTAAACTCATTCATAATATATAGCATGAAAGATCAAGCAACTATGGAAGCTTTGAGAAAAAAAAGAAAAGCATTAGGGTAAAACATTACCGAGCACTAGCAATTGAACTTATCCACCCAAATGCTTTGGAACGTCTAAACATGAAAAACATCAGCCTCCCAATAAAAAATATCATTCAGGAATGTTTCAAATTACAAGAACTGGAAGGAGAGCGTCCACAGCGAGATGTTGAGGTTAGAAAAGGTAGATATGAAATATTCTAAAAAAGCTGTTAAAAAATTAGCAAAAAACCAATAATGGTACAAAATCTAAATTATTGCTTGCCATAAAAATTAAACTGCTTGGCTGCCCAAGCATTCGTTGAGCCGCATTAGGTATGCGAGATTGAAAGCTCAAAAAGATAATTTTTCCTAGACTATTTCTTCATATAATATATATATATATATATATATATATATAATAATAAATTAATATAGATACTATATATCTATATATATAATTATATATATATATAAATATATATATATATATAATATATATATATACTTATATTTCTTTTTTTTGCTTTCGATGGCAAAAACTTGATTACTAATTTTGTTATAACTTTGATAAGATAATTTGATATTTATATTTTTCAATTTTTTGTGGTGAACACGATATTGAATTTACTCTATATTGAATAATACGGTATATAGTATATATATATATATTATATATATATATATAATATATATATATTATATATATATAATATATATATATATACTAATATATTATATATATATAATATAGTATACTATATAGTATATATAACTTTATATATATATATATTATATACATATAATAACTATAACAATCATATATATATATTATAATATATATATATATATATATCATATTATAACTAATTTATAGTATATATATATATATATATATATATATATAATATATTATTATATACTATATATATATATATATAGATATATATTATATACTATATATATATATTACATATATATATACTATATATATAATATATATATAATATATACGTATAATAATATATTATATTTTTAGATAAAAGATATATATATATATATAAACATATATTTGAGTAAAAAATATATGCTTTAATAAAATCATTAATGTTCAGGGTATTGTTACCTTACTAACCTTTTTCAATAGTAGTATGAAGATGGAAAGTGAGAGAATAAAGGATGAAGGAAATTAAAAAAAAATTAAAAAATGTTATTTTTTTTTTATTAATTTTTATAAATAAAATCTCTTTATAAACTATATTTTTATGACCAACATACAAGTAGACGTACCTATCTCAAACATATTAATAATAGTAAATATAAAACGCTTATTGGTTAAAAAAAAAGAACTTGAAAAAAAGACGTTTGTAGCTCATAATAATTATTTTTACATGCTCTTGTATATATGCACAGAAGTATATTGTTTATTCACATATCATAGGAACATATCTGCCAAATTTAAACAAATTTTCGCTGTATAGTTTTTTTTTTTAAATATTTTTATGTCAAGGTCATTGAAAACATTTAGAAACCAACATATCACATTGTAACTATCGAAAACTGTTTAAAAATATAATATAAATATACATTTACAAAATATCACTAGAACAGTCTAAAAGGAGCTGATCTTTCATAACCCTTAACAAAAAGTTAATAAAGTAATAAATTTGCGAAAAATTAGTTGGGTCAAAAAAGTACCCAACCCGACGTGCGCGCACCTCTGTTCACCCGACACGACGAGGGTTTAATGAATTAAATCTTTAGATTAAATATTACTCGGAATCACAGAATTCATTCCTAGAAAAAATATTAACTTATTTAACGTTATCCTAGAAAAATTCCCTTGTACTAAATAATTTGGTTTTGACCAAGAAAATGTACATCAAGACTGCCTCAGAATTGTAAACAAATTGTAAATATGATTGAATAATACCTGAGGTAGTACAGACTTATGAGTCTAAAATCAAAAACTTGAAAGTTTTAGAAGAAAAAAATGAAAAATTATAAAGAGAATAGAAGAATTGAGTGACTGAAAACTACATAATAATAATAAATTCAAAGATTATTCATGATAGAAATTTTTTCTCAAGATTCTCAAAAAATGCAGCCAATTACCTGAAACAGAAGTAACCTCTTTATTTTTATATTTATTTAATATAAAAAATAAAAACATAGACAACAACTCTGCATTAAATTTAAGGAAATATTAATGAGTTTTTCTATTTACTAAAACTCATATCAAAGAACACTTTGGAAATTATTCTTATATTTCTTGAACTTTAATTATTATAGATGGATATACATACCATGAAAAAGACATACTGTTATTCAAATACTAAATATACCTTATTAATATTAAGAAAATATTAACATTCTAGTTTTAGTCCTAGAAAGAACATTCTTGATAGAAAGAAAGCGCTACAAAACTATAACAAAAAACTATTTGGTTTTATAACCAAAATTGCCACTTACAACCGCCTCAATACGCTGTAACATGCTAATATGGAATTTGATAAATTTAGGACTCCGTAACGTGTTATATTTACTTTAGATTTTTCAATACAAAGAAATTTAGTTGAAAGATGAAATTTAAGAGTAGTTGAAGACTGAAACAAAGCGCCTCTAAATAAAAAAGAAAGAAAATATAAAAGAAATAAAAGTTTATAACTTTGAACTATAAAATTCTTTTCATTAATTTTCATATTTCTATCAGACAGAAGAATAAGTTGAATTTTGGCCACTTTTAACAGGAAAACTTTTGAAAATTAAATATAACAGTTCTAACAAGCTTAATAAAAGACAACCCTACAAATTCTTTTAAGAAGAAAGATTACACATAAAAATTCCACTGGGGAATAAATTAATAATCTTAGCAGGGTCCAAACATGAAGAAAGAAGGAGGAGAAATAACTTCAAATATGTTTACTAAAGAAGAAACGAGATAAACAATCCAGTATTTACAAAGAAGAAACGAAGCTACATCAGGATTTATATGAACATCAGGTCCTTGGCTTGAAGAGAACAACCTCCTCCCTTATTGAAAGAGATTTTATAATTGAACCATCCGCGATTTATGAAGTTTGTTAGCAAGACACCATGAAAGATGAACTTATACATAATGACATTATTATTAGTTATTTGTAAATAACTATATGTTGTAAATAAACTATTCACAGGTTTCATACTTTTAATATCCTTTAGATGTAAGTTTTTTTATTTTGTTTACAGAGTTTTACAGAATATAAAAACTTTACACATTCTACACTTTATTCTTTTATTTTACATTTTTTTTTGTGCTTATTTTAATTACACATTTCTTTTATTTTTATTTATTAGATTGTTCGCTTAGTTTGTAATCGATTTTTTTATTATTTTTGTTACTTTTACCAGTTCCTATTATTTTCTGCTAAAATTGATAGTTCAAATAAAAATCGAAAATATTTTTCTTATAACGTTATATATATTTCGTTTTATTATTCTTTTCTATTTTGTATTAATGAAAATCTATAAAAAACTAAAAAAACTAAATTATTACTCTAAATTTTGTTTTGTTATAATAAAAATAGAACCATTACAAGATACTGAAGCTTATTTTCTTTTTCCTAAATTAACCTTTTTTGCTTTTAAAATCTAGAATTTTTATTTTACTAATTTATTGTTAATTTTTTTTAATAAAACAGTAATTTTGCGCTTTTTCAAAGTTTGATTAACTATTTTAATATTAAAAATCTTCATTTATTAATTTACTCAGAAATCTAATTTAAATTACATCTAGCCTTATGCTTATTAATCACTGATTAATTGATTATTATTAGCCTGATCAGCTTTATAATATTAATTAGCCCTTCATGCTATATAATCAGAATTTTATAATTGTTAAGCAATTTTTTTCTGTTTTAATTTTATGTGAATGTTCATAATATTCAAAAATCTTTTAATTGAAATTTTAAAATTTATATTTTAAATTTTTAGCTTTAATATATTCTTTATCATTATATAAAATTAACTTTTAATTAAAGTTTCACAAACTCTTTTGGATATTAGATTAAGTGGTTCAACTTATTCAAAACATTAAATGTGTTGAGGGACATAACATCCTGTCAGTAGTCCAACCTAAGTCAAAACGTTGTTTTTTGGACGTAAAATGGTAACTTGTCCAATGGTTTAATTTTTTTTTAAAAAAAATTTTGCTAGACTAGAAAAAAAAAGCTATTTAATCATTTTAAAACGTAATAGACTGCGATCATTAAATAAAACACTTTTAGATAGCGTTAAATTAAAAATAGTTCAGCTTTATATTTTTTTAAGAACGCATTGTTCATATTTTTTTCATTACATGAACCAATTACAAACATTGCTTTGCTTGCTTCTTCTAATATGTTTATAATGCTTCTACATATTAATGCTTTCACAAAGTGCTTCTTACTAAATTTTCTCAGAATACTTTTTTGATATTTCCAAATGTATTCTGTTACGTTATTTGTTCATGTTTAACCTAAGCAATTTTAGTACGTTTATTTTTTATAATTGTGCATTCGGTAGTAAATGCTACTTATTACGGAACTTTGTCACTTGCATTTGATGTAAACTTGTTCCTTTACAACATTTCATGAAATTGAAGACCAATAATTTAGTAATATTACTTTGAACTTCATATTTTTTTTATTTAAAGACAATAATGTTGATAATTGATATATGTTATCTAATCAGATTAAAACTTGTTCATAATTTTAAAAGTAGCTTTAACTTCAATAAACATATAATTTTCAATGAATGAAAATTTATATTTAGTTTTGAAGATTTTAAATTAAGATGTTTAAAAGTGCCAGCTTGTTAATAAAACCATCCTGTGTCTCCAATTTCTGAGCCAGGAGATAACTGTCTGCATATTAAATATTTAAATCAAAGACTTAATTTCTTTAGTCGAGTAGCCAGCACCTTAAAATCTTATCTTGTCTGTAGCTATCTTTTTCTACTGGCACCAAACTATATATAACATTTTATAACTTATTTATGTATTGAAAATCTTTTTATGCCTTTAAATACGCTTCTTGATCCATAAAACAAAAATCTCGATGCTTTTTCGCAAGACCCCACAAAAGATCCCCATGAGAACCATTAGGAGAACCCCGCATTTGAAATCCAAGAATGATTCATCTGCTATCCCCTAAGAAGCCCCCCTCTTTTAGATACTCCCCTAAAAAGACAGGCGAAGAAAGACAGAGAAAAACAGGAGAAGAGACAAGAGAGAGTGAGAGGAAAGTAGTATTGGGAGATGACGTCATTTAAGATTTATTCAGTATATAGAGAGCATGACCATCTTAGATCGTGACTAGTGCGGACAAAAAACTTTGAGAAGCCAAGTTCTCTAAACTATAGGGGAAATCCACATTTAGCAGTTTCAAATCTAGATATAATCAGAGGGTGAATAAACAGCAGTCACCAACTAAATTACGAATAGAAAAAGTACATCCTTTTTAAAATACAAGGAAGAAGGGAATCCATCAATCCTACTATAAAATAAAAAATAATACACTTAATTAACAAACATGAATATAATATAAAATAATATGTATGCATGTAATATTATTATAATATAATAGTTATAAATATCGAAATATATTATTATATCTTATCTTTTATATAGTTTTATAATTTACAATATATAATACAGGAAGTAACAATATTCATAGGCGACAAATGTAAATCACGGCTATCATACGGTAATCTCTTTTAGAAAAAACAAAAATAAATTATTAAAAATATTTAATAATTCTAATTATAAAGGCTTTTAGTAATTTTTAATTGATGATAATAATAATTAATATATGAAATCAACTAATAACTAATAATAAATAATAGATAATAATCAATACATAAATCATGATATTATAAAAAGTATTTACCCAATTCTCCTTAATATTTATTTAATTATGCTCTTTAAAAATGAATGATATAATAAGAAAATTAATATAAATTTGTATATAATTATTTGATAATTCTTATGTTTTATTAAAATTCAGTACTTAAAGATTCTTCATTCTACGTAAGAATTATACAACAAGCATATTAGTTTTATCATGAACATAATTCTATATATATATAAAATTTTTCAATTAAATATATACATTACCTATAAGTTCTATGAAAATCATAATATTGAATTTTCATTGTGAAAGTAAATATACTTTATAGTTTATTATTATGTTAACAATTTTACTCCTAGACATTATTATATCATAATTTCATATCATAATATATTTTTGTTTTATCTTTTATTTAAAAGATATACCTTTCTTAATTACCTTCTTAATATACTCTTTCATGATATGTTGAACTGGAAAATAAAATTAGGAAATGACAAGTGTCTTTAAAAATCACCACAAAAATCGCCAAGAAGTTGACGAGAGGCAAAAACGCGAGATTGGCTTCGATGCTTAGATTTTTGAGTCGTAATCCTTCCATTTTATAGTGGCTACTATCGGCTTCTCTTCACGTAGCACCTAGTTAAGGGAGTGTTAGCGACTACAAGACTGGTTTGGTAGTAGTGGCCACTACAAGTCTACACGTAGCACCGAGTTAGAGGCTTTGGTACGGCTACAAAGACAAAAGGTCGTCAGGAACAAGGAGATTCGATTCCTAGAGAAAACCCAGACACGAAAATCTCCTGAATTAAGCCGAAAAACCCATTTCAGCAACGAACCTTTGTCTTGCATTATGTCAAGTGGGGGCAAAAATCGCGAATATCCACCCAGAATCCCTAAAAGTAAAGTACAGATACCCCGTACAAACAAAGAAAAGTATGTATGTTTTTATATACCAAAATAATAACACTTACATAAAGTTTAAATTAGAAGGAAACTATATTACAATGGTATGGGCATAATTGCACCTGCTGGTCTAATTATGCAAGGCATATTTCTTTAATGTATAAGTTTCAAAATTAGAGTAGGAAGTATGTACAAGCGTATTTTATATAAGTGACGTCGCTAGAGCTCAACTAACTGACATAGACGTTCATGTACATGACTCGATAAGAAAACAATAAAAGGTGTTTTATTACATTAGAAAGCATAGAAGCATATTACACAGCAAGCACAGTTACAGCTCAGAAAAAAAGCTGTTAGACTAGGTTGGATCAACTCGGGGGGGACTGTACTTAGACAAAAACTGGAGTAGATTAGCATGGTATAGGAGGTAAACTATTTGTTATAGAGAATACCATTTCAGAAAGAAAAATGATGACTTTGCCACTATCGAAATTGTGAGACTCGGAAAGAATATGCCAGTTTGTTGTTGGGAGAGGCTATAATGAATAAGGGAAGGATTCCAGACATATAGTGCCCATGAGTTAGAACGATAAAGCCAATATGAAAACTCTCCAGGACCGCTTTCTGCAGTCACTTATGAATGAAGGCAGGCAGAGGACCAACTCCTTAAGAGAGGCATAACTACAGTAAGTTTGGAAACCACGGTGGTCGGAGCTCCAACGCTACTGTCACCGTACTCTGAAATCATGGTGGAGACTGGTGGCAAAATCTGAAAAATAAGATGGCTCAGAAGCTCTAATGCTTAGCGGGAGATAATGAGGTTCTATGACGATTAGAGGAAGCTAATTTAGCTTCTTTGTTGGCAGCTTCATTACTATTCGCTCCCACATGGCATAGGATCCAACATAGGAACCATTTTTTTTTTTGTAAGGAGTCTCTGGATAAATTTTTGGATAACCAGCTCCAAGGAAGTTCTTCTTAAACAAAACTTGAAGGAACTGTAAAGCACTTAAAGAATCTGGGTAGATGAAAAAGGATTCATCGCTAATGATAAAAGGAATCTGAGAGCCATCAGAATCACTACTAGCTTTGCTGTAAATGTGGAAGCGAAAGGAGAGACTGGGTGAGGCTGCAGTCTGGAAAAAAAACAGATGCGCCAATACTGTCAACCATTTTAGACCCGTCAGTGAAAATCAGTAGGGATAACTGCTTCACTCACTCAAACAGATTGACGCACAACAGAGATTAGAAAGGGTGATGGTTGGATTTAATTAGTGAGGACAGAGTGAGGCAAATTTGAGGAGCTGGACATAGGAGTATGACACCACTCATTGCAAAGGGATACACAGCTGTGCGAGACAATTACATATAATCTAAGCAAAAGGACAGTACTGCAGCAGTCAAAGGAAACCACCTCCCAGGATTGGGGTCAGAGTTAACGTAGTGGGCGTTTGGTGTCATAGGAAGGCGGAGCACATAATACACTGTCTACAAAGAGAGAGACATCACTATTGCCTTCCACCTCTAGGCTCACTTTAGGAACAGAATTCTCCTAAATACAATCAGTTTGTAAGCAATACTCTCAGTCACTGGAAGCGCAGAAACTAGAAAGGGAAGGAACCATTGCTAGCACAGGGACATACAGACACGCAGATAATGACAGAGAGGGGGGATGCTCCCAAAAGGATTCGAAATTTTAATTATGGCTGCAGAGCCGTACGCCGACAGATTTTAGGAGTAGCCATAGTCGGAACAAAAAAAAATTATTAGAAGAGGATTGGGGAAGATATAAGTATAGATGTCAGAAGTTCAGTGAAAGAATATAGTGCTTAAGCCATTTTTGTGTGTGTTTATTAGAAGGTGTATGGTGTTGTCTGTTGTCACATCATAATCACACATACAATATGATATTTGCAGAAACATACAATGCAACACAATCACTGGTTCTCTTTCCACTGCTTTAACACTAAAAATTGGCACCTTATCTTTTCTGCTTCCCTTAGAAACAACTTAGAAATTTGTTCCCCCTACTTACGAAACGATTTTAATTAATTTCTTCCACTTTTCGGTAAATTGATCAGCTATACCACATTTATTAGTTATTAACAATGCTCTGTCGTAAGCTAAGGAACAGGTTGGTTTTACGAATTCGCAATAAGAAAGACAAGTACACCACACTTCATATTCCACTGACGTACCGATATTCATAACTTTGTGCAATAAATTCTAACCTAAATTATCTTAATTTCTTCTCAAACCATACTTCCAAAAAAGAATCTCAAACCAGATACCGAATCGATTCCATTAACCCTCCCAATGTGTAATATATGATACATATCCCTGTGCGCAACTCACAATTTGCAACATTGAGAAACCATGACTTTTTCCTACGCAATTCATGCAACACAGGGTATGACTTCTCCAAATAACCGTAGTCTGCCCTGTCATTTGGCAATCCTACACATGCATCATAATTATCAAGTGCATTGAACACATGACACCCGATTATTGCACAATTGAAAATTTACAAATTAGAAAACTCTCAGAATCTTTTTGCATAACCAATTCCAACAATTACATGAGTATAAAGAAGAAGGACAACTTGCTTCAAGAACAATTATAGCTGGAAATATATATGTATAAATACATATATATAGAAGTAGAGTATTATTATAGATATATTAGCGTATATTACTTATATAGGTAATATATATATCATAGTATAATATAGTATCATAGTATATTAATCCCACTCATAGATATAACTTATACTAAGAACTCCGTCACATCTATATGATCGGCCTCTTACGTTTTGAATTTAGTAAGATTTTTTTCACTAACAATATTAAATGAAATTATGATAATTGACATTACGTGCGCTGGCGTTAAAGAAAGATGAATTTCTTGTTCTGCGAGCGCTTCTTGCATCGGGATAAGTTCGAGTCGCCATGGGAAAAAGGGAGAGAACGCATAATGGTTGAATTGGTCCAAGAGGTTGTTCGCATCCCAGCGTTCTGGAGATGAGATTCCTTAGATTGCTTGAAAGTACATTTCATTCCTCGAAGTTACGATGTGTTGTCGAGATTACAATTGTGTTGCTATAAGTATATATATATATATGTATATATATATATATAAGATTAAGTATATATTTTTATACTATTAATATATAATATATAATACTTATATAGATATTAATAAGTATATATACATAGATATATAATTAATATAATATAATATAATATCTAGTAAATTATACCTATAATAGTATATAAGTAGTAATAGTAAGATTTGGAATATATCTATAGATAAAATAATAAAGATATATAGTAAAATATAATAAATAATACCTATATAAAGTATAATATATATACTATATAACTAACTATTAGACTATTATATATATATACTTAATAGTACCTTATATACTATACTATAGTACATATACTCAATATACTATAATATTAGTATAACTATTGACTCAAAACACTATGACTATTAATATAGTATACTATACGCATAAATTACTACATATATAGTCACTATATAATAACACTACCCTATATATCATATTATATAATATGTATATATATTATAATAGTTATATATATATATATGTATAAGATATATATACCGTAATATAACTTCGATGTTATCCTTTAACCCTGGGTATAGACAAATATTTTTGAAGAGTTATACTTTATTATACACACGTTAACACATTTAAAACAATTATACATTGCCTTGAAAAAAAACAGCATTCGTTCGCGTTGTGCGGTTATCGAAAAACGGAAGCGAAGTATTGCCAGTGCACTGTAAATTAATTTTAAATGTATAAAATTTCAAATAAAAATATATAATTAAACATTATTGGCTTAACTGATAAAGAATGACAAATAATAAATTAGAAAAATAGCAATTGACACTGCATTGTTAAAAATATATATATACTATACCATATATAATTTCACATAAATAAAAAAGGGCGGCATAATCACGCAACCAAATTGGTTCTGAATGAAAAAAGATGAATAGTATAGTATAGTGTATAATACTAATACTAATATAATATATACAAGTAATAATATATATAATATGATACTATAATGATATAATATATATACTACTAAAGATAATACATAGTAATATATATATAATGATAGCTATGACGTATCAATTCATATAAAGAGAGAGAGCGAGAGAGAGAAAATAACTTCAAAATACATAAAAAAAGAGGAGAAGAGAGAGAGAGAGAGCAGAGAGAAGAGAGGAGAGAGTTTCGGTTGATTAAAAAAGGATGGTATCAAGTATAGGCCTAGGAGTTGTGTATGGTATAGATGGGTATTGAACGTGAAAAGTATGAATTGATTTGGTTGGGTGAATAAGGGATTTGAAGTTGCATTGGATGTAAGGTCGGTGAAGGGTTAGGAATGGGATTATCGATGATTAATGTGTCGGTTTTAATGTAAATATTAATTAAGTGGGGCTGGAATGGAAGAGGAAGTGAATGAGGAAGGAGAGTGGGTAGAATTGAGAGTGATGAAGGTGTAAGTGAGCAAGGTAAGTGAAAAATAGTTGTTTAGGAGCTCTCCGGCATGTAAGATAGTTGAATGAGCAAAAGTTGAAACTGACAATCTGGAGCAAACAAGGAAGAAGTTGTCAGCAGTGAAGCGTAAGTATGTGGAGTGTGCTAAAGTAGGGAGTGAATGTCGAACAGTGAGTGTGGATGAAAAGGTGATTGCAAGATGTCAAGAAGTAAAAGAATCGTGGTTGAATGTAATAAAGCCAATGATAAGGTTTCAAAGAAAGATGTTTGGATTAATATAAGGAGGAAAAAGAATACTAAAAGGTTCATACGTATTAGAAAAAATGAGGTAAATGAAAGTTTTGAAGGAGAATGAATGACTTGCAAGGGAATAGGAGCTCTTCTGGAAGGAGCGCATAAGGTTAAGATTTAAGGAGAAAGGGAATGTGTTTAGAATAATGAATTGAAATGGTGCTTTCGTAACTGATGAAGTGGATGTGATGGGAGTGTGGAGGGAAACTTCGAAAATTCTATAACATTGGGCAGTAATGAGGAGGTGTTGGTGAATGTGTGCGGTTTTGATGGTGCAGAAAGGATAGGTAATTTGGGAATGAGGCCATTAGTAAGGGGATTTAATGGGTAGGAGTGGAAAGTTGAATGGTAAATCAGAGGGTGTAGATGGAATTACTGTGAATGGACATAAATGGAAGCGAGATGGTGTTGTTTTGGATTTGAAGTTTGTGTAATAGAATGGTTTATGAAGGTTAGGTTCCGAGAGATTGGATAAGGGTCAGCAATAGTAAATTATATAAGGGTAAGGGAGATAAAGGATGTGTCAAATTATAGGGGAACTAGCTTATTGAGTATTGTAAGGAAGATATTTTGTTTAGTATTTGTGGTTGAAAGAGTCCGTCTAGTGACTGAAGGACTGATTGAGAGAACAAAATGCGTTAGGAGTGTAGAAGGATGTTTAGTCAGATATTAAATTGAAACAAATGAATGGAGAAATGAGTGAGAAGAAGAATTAATTGTATTAAGGTGTTATGGATTTGCAAGCAGGCGTATGATAGTATGATAGGGAAGCTCTATGTCAGTTGTTAGTGATAGGTGTTTATGTAGGTTTTGAATGGAATCAAAATATGCATGATAGAGTGTGAGCATTTATCATAAAAAATATTCACTAAATGATATGGTTTAAATATTAAAGAGGGATAAATGGCATAAACGTTATGTCTCCTTGTTATTCCATTTTTATATGGATGGGGTGTTAAAGAATTAAAGATGGGGATGGCAGGAGATGGTGTTTAAGATGGTGGAGATGGAAGAGAGAGGATGGTAACCGTAAATATTGTATGCGGGATGATTTGGTTTTGTGTGGTGAATGCGAAGAGAAGGTTTGAGAGGGTTGGTAGAGAAGATTTGGAGGGTGTGTAAAAGGAAGGGTTGTGAAAGTAAACGTAGATAAGAGTAAGGTTTGGTTGTGAGTGAGGCAGTCCTCGGTGAAAGTTATGTTAGATGTGGTGAGCAGCAGTGGAACAAGAATCTGAGTTTAAGTATTTAAGGATATGTTAGATGAAAAGAGAATGGGTGACTGCAGAGTGTAGTAGGAGCGTGATGAATGGTAGGAGTTGGCTGGTGAAGATTAAACCAATGAGGATGTATAGGGAATAAGTCTGTGAGGTGCGCTATGGTACTGAGGGATGTTGTGTACCTGTTGTTAATGCATAGTAGTGAGACTATGGTGCTGGAAGGAGAGGGTATAGATCTAAAAGGTGAAATGTTTCAGATGGGACAATCTTATTGGGCGTGTTAGGGTGTGAAAGAATTGATAAATGAGGCATGAACGTGATAAAGAGTTGTGGTTGTGAAGAAAGGATAGAATGAGAAGAATTAAGTAGTTGAGGTGGTTTTGGTCATGGTGGAAAGAGATGATAATAGTCGGTTGGTTAAGCGGGATGTTTAGGTGGTCTGAGTGTTGGAATTGACGGCTGGACCGAATTGGAAAAGTATGGATGAGTCAGTAAAACGAATGCTGGAGGAGGAAAATGTGGAGTTTGGCAAGGAGGCGAAAAGAAAAGATGATATACAGGTAGTGAATGATAGTTTTTGTAAAGGGGTATGATTGTGGCTCACCTGGGGCAAGGAATGAACCACACACTGACGAGATGCATGTGAAGGTCGAACGTTGTCTATTGAAGCTCTTAGGTGGGTATGTTCTGGACTGTGACGGTAGCACGAGTAGGTAGAAAGGGCTGTAAAGCTGCTTTATTTCGACTTTTTGTCATATTTTTCTACAGACTTGTTCTGTTTCCGGTGCATGTCACATAACCTTACCCGCAGTCTTGGGGAAGAGAAGGTGGATATGGTATATATATATATATATATTATATATATTATATATTTTTAAGGTGATAATAATATATAATAAAAATAGTAGAGAGTATATTGGATATTAGTATATATATAGTATTAATATATATATAGTATATATGGTTATATAATATATAGAATTATATATAGTCTATAATATATATATATATAGTATATATAGATAAGTGTAAGGTTATGGCTATTATACGTATATATATTATATTTGAATATGTAGTAATAATTATTAGTATATACTATAGTTACTAATTTCGGCGGAGCTGGCCTTAATCGTAAATGTGAGATGATGTGACCTTTTTCTATATGACTCAGAGAGAGGGATATTAGGAACACATATTAAAATCTGTCCCCTCTTCTCGTGTGCCATTTTAAAATTATAGTTAAGTGAAGTGTGATAAAGAATACTCTTTCCAGAGATCCTCATGTCTTGTTCGAGCGTACTTGGCTTGTGAGGAACTGAGTGCTTACAAAAGCGACTTAGTCTATCTTGGTTGAAGCAGCTCCCATTCGGTTTTTATGCTGGGAGACTTTAAGCTTTAACCAGCGATTATGGGACGGAGTCTGGTACCTCCTTAGGTCAAGATACGTTGTTGATTCTAACAAGTACCATTGTTCATGGATGGTTATACAGACTTTGCTACCAAGGAACGTTTATGATACACATTCTGGCCAGTTTTCTTGAAGCGCAACTGCCACTAGCTAATGTGAGAAGATTGGTCACAGATGGGGTAACTCTCATGGCTTCCATTTCTCCCACCACAAAAGACCATGCCACCTTCCCTCCTGCGAGCGCTAACTATAGTTCTGTATCTTCGAAAAAGTCAATTTCAGAGGCATCAGTTCTAGATGACCCTAAAGTCGCACGGCACATTAAACTCGTGATAAATACCTGTTCATAGGAGTGCTTGAGCATATTTACGTTACATAGACGTCACGTAATTTTAGAAGGCTTTACGTGAGTCCCATAAGAGATCTTTGAATGACCTAATTCTTCGATAACGTTGGACTAGTGGCTGCTTAGTATAGTGGTAGGATGGGCCCCCCCCTCTTTTTTTTTTTTTTTTTTTCCTCATCCTCTACTACAATGTTGATTCCATTCAAAACTGGTGATCTATGCGTCAAATGTGGGAATGACGAGCATTGCATTGGTGATCCTCCTGCGTATTTTTGCAAAAGAATGGTGTGAGATCTGTATTGTGAAACGCAACACGACATTAAGTGATCATCTGTAAGGCGAGTACTGTATTTTAGATTTGATTATTTTCATTTGAGAAAATGCAGACTCACACAAATATGTTGATCAGGAAAGCGGTTACCTGAAGTGCTACTTTCTTCAAGCAAGGGTATTTATATCTTTGAATATAAAAAGTAGAGAGATTATTGTTTGTGAGCTCTACGCTTGTGAGGTTTTGATATTAGCTTTTACCAATTTGTGTTTTGACTGTATGTTCGTCTCTGGTTAATACTGTTGAATTTACGAAGCAACTCTGCAGGTCCAGGCAGAGGGATAGGGGAAGTCATAATGCCAGATTCCCTCTATTTTTTTATATCTGCAAAGCGTGTTCATTCCTCAAGTGAATTGTTTTTTTACATCGGTTCATAGGATCATAACTGCCCTGTCAGTCGATTGTTGTGCAAAGACAAGAAGTGAAAGTGTTTAGCATTTTTTTCGTTATAGTTGTGCAATAGTAATGTATCTGTGCATGTTAAATGCGTTGTTATTGAGCTATCAACCGCCGATAAGTGGTTTTGTTTTCCGTTGAAGCTCCAAATGTAATTCCCAGTTTAGATGCTTGGTTATAGTCGCTTAGGAATCTATTCAATCATTGAAGCAGTGTTTATTTTTGAGGCATTTCACACACACGTCAATCCTGGGTTCTTTCCAGGAAAATAATATTTCGGATAGTAACTCTTAGAATCTTTTCAAAAATTCTACCCCGATTAACCACACGGATATTGTGTGCAGAGAGAATAAGGCATACGATGCTGCAATCCGTAACTGCTCCAACTTTACGAAGTTAAATGAGGCGGCCTGCTTAAACTTCTTCGCTCGTATGGGTAATTGCACTATTTTAATCTATGTCATTACATAATTCATATTTAAAATTTTTCCACAAAGTGATAATGTTACTGTATATACAATGGAAAGGAAAAAGTTGGGAATAGTGCAGGATTAGTTGGATAGTGCTAATGAAGATCCTTTATTTACTTAACTGGCGCGTTGTCATGGTCGGGTGCCATTGTAATTATCCCACGAGTTTATTGCAGGCGTATTAGTCAGTCTATCAGAACTTAAGTAATGATCAATAATATATTTTCCTCGATTAATTTCCTTGAAGAGAATCGCGTTGTTTAAAAATTTTCTTATGGGCAAAGTCCATATTTTTCGGATACTCTGCGTTGAAAACAACGATTAGTAAGAGTGGTCGGGTTGCATCGTTTGGATTGCATCAACTGTAGAGGAAAACTAATTGCACTTCTGTGGATATCTGTCATAGAGTTTAGGTTCTCTATAGTCTTGCGTTTGAGGTAATTGGTCAACACGCTAGTAGCAGTCAGGCGGGACATTTGTTTGAAATCTTTAAATTGCAGAAAGTAATTTTGTTTATTTTTGAATTTTCAAATTGAAGATGGAGTGGCAGGCTTCGATGAACGATTCGGTTGTTATTATATATGCCCGTCATCAAAGAGGTTTTATGTTTTTTGGCTAATACGTGGACATATTTTTTAAATGATGCCAAATTGTAGCAGCTTAGAGCGTTCATAAGGGCTTCTGAAGATATTGCTTGCTCCACAGCTGATTAAAGATTGGTTCTATAGAATGGTTGTACTGTTATTTTTTCGTAAGTCACTTTTTGGGAAATCTTTTTTTCATAGTTTGTATGAGCAATGTTCTGTAATCTCGGCTTCTAAATTTCTGCGTTAAGGCATGGCACTGCTACGTCGAATAATAAACTAATGCGATCTTTTATTCACTTTTGTAAAACAGGTCTTCTTGCTGCATCTGCTTAAAAGTGATATGTTTTACTCTTTTAAGCTGCCACTGATTGGTTCACATGTATCTCTCGAACGTAACTAACTTAAGCAATGAATACAAAGCAATAACAAGGAAAAGATAGTAAAGAGCTTAAAAATTATCGGTGCATCGACGCATGCTAGTGCGGGTGGCCGAATATATTGCGAAGTATGACTTTTTTTTTTAAATGTTTAAATGACTGGATACTTTTGCGATCGGACCCAAGGCTCTCGGCGATCGAGATATGAGAAGCGCTGCTTAGCTATTCGTATCTCACATTTGTATGGTCCTGGCTTCCCCTTCTCTCCAAATCCACTCACGCCCGATTTCGGCAGATAAAGGCATCTATTCTGTGGTTTCATCCGCGTTCACGGGTGGATTTAGATCTCCCAGTGTTACTGCGGGCTTTAATATACAGGGTAGACAGTGGTGAGGCGTGCATCGCTGTCTTCTGGCCAAAGAGCTCTATCATGAGCCTTTCCCTCATGAGTTAAATTTTAACTCAGTGGAGTAATGTCTTTCCATGGACTGCCTTCTTCTGATTTTATCCTTAATAAGACAATTTATTTTATGGTTTGAAAAGATCGTTTTCTATCCTATTATATTCTAAAATAACACAACAGTATACGTTGGTTACAATACAATTTCCTTTGGCTGCTATATGTGGAAGCGCCCCTCTCCCACCGTAGGGATACTGAGCAACGAATCGCTGACAGAAGAGGCAGAAGGAGAGTCCTCTTTCCGCGATAGCTCATTCAAGTACGGTCCGGTGGCATTCGATTCAGCGTCGAGCCCATCAACTGATTATTAATCGACTGCTCTCAGAAAAGACTTTCGGTTTTAATACAGGGTGCTGGAAAATTGATCAGAGAGGGAAAGAAAGCTTGGAAATTAAATGCCAAAACGTGGTGATTGGTGCTTCCTCTCCTGCGAAATTGATTGCACGAGTAATAGCTTGCAACTCGCCTGCACATTGCCAAGAAACTTACTCACAGCACTACTGTACGGTTTCTGCACATCTGAAATTCTGCCGACGGATACGCCACATGGTATTTCACCTATTATTCATTGATTGGTGCTCCAAGGACGCCATTTCGCGCATTCGTCTTTTTGCTACCTATGGTTCATAATATCTTTCTACAGGATTATCCTAAGTCTTGTTCTAAAGTCCTTCCATATCAAAATAACTCTATTTGTCTCGTTATCTTGTCAAGGGAAATTATATTCTTCACATATCATATTTCACAATGTAATATAGCAGAGAAATATAAATATGTAAGGACATCTTTTTATTTAGCATGTTATTAAACGGATTGAATATTCATTTTGCCATCCAAATGTGTTTTTGTGTTGAAATATTCAAAATAAATAGAGGGCCAGAATCCATGCACGGAGCTGAATGATTCAGCAGTGTGAGCTTCCTTGTGGCCAATGATGGGTCATGTTTAACTAATCTTAGTATAAGTAGTACTATACTAATATGATATTATATGTATATAATATATAATATATATATATTATATATATATATGATATATAGTATATATATATTATATTATATATATAATATGTATATATAATATATATATATAGTTATATATACTAATTTTATTATTATATAGTATAATATAGTATATATATATTTAATATAATATATATATATAATAGTATAGTATATACATATAGTTATATGAATATAACTATATATATATATATATATATACTATTATGATTATATAGTATAATAACATATATTTTATGTATATATAATATATATTATATTATAATTATATATATATATGATATATAGTATATATAGTATATCTATATGTACGCTCACTGGGTATCTAAAGTAATTCATTTAAGTTTAAATTAATCATTGAAGGAGGGGAGAAACTCCGACTTGTCGATTACATCAAATACGCAAACGAAAGATATTGCCGGCTATTATTGTCCAATAAAATATAAAAGGACAATCGGGTTCAGTTGGATAAAAAAAGTTATACATATTGTCTAAATTTTGATGACTCGATTCAGAGTGTTATGACTTTCTTGACAGAAGATTTCGAAATCAGATGATTGAATAGCATATAGAAATATTTAGTCTAAAATAATAATTAAACCCTTTTGGCGTTGTTTTAATTTATAATTTTAAAGAGAAGAGAGAGAGAGAGAGAGAGAGGAGAGAGGGAGAGAGAGAGAGAGGAGAGGAGAGAGAGAGAGAGAGAGAGAGAGAGAGAGGAGAGAGAGATTTAAGGAAAAAAAATATTTTGGGTAAAGATCATTGCGTATTCAGATATTAGATACTGATATCGGGTAGTTGTGTGTTTTGTGTCTAGGGATATTGTGCGTACGGAAGGTGGTTAAGGTTGGTATTGAGGAACCATACTTTAAATTGCCGCGGGTAGGGAGTCGTGTATGTAAAGTTGGTATTATATGAGCTGTCCACACGTTGATAAGGAAATCTGAAGGAATTTGCTGTCATACAAAAAATAAAAAACAGAAGCAGGTAATTTTAGACTAGGTGTTTCATAATGCGACGATATCAATACTTGCATAAGTAAGGATAGTTAATAGTAATGTTGACAGAATGAGGAATGGATAGTTAAAAATCCTGGATTTTATTATTGGATTCGCTTATTTGGCTGTTTATCAGATATTATGGCTATATGAGTGTTTCCTGTGCAACGAGCTTTAAAGGGATCTAGATGAAAATTATTTGAGTTATAGTTCATTGGGGGATGTATTGA
This sequence comes from Trachelipus rathkii, assembly GCA_015478945.1. Taxonomy (NCBI): domain Eukaryota; kingdom Metazoa; phylum Arthropoda; class Malacostraca; order Isopoda; family Trachelipodidae; genus Trachelipus; species Trachelipus rathkii. The sequence continues at coordinate 32,202 of JABUQX010017752.1, forward strand.
TTTTATATATATTTAATTTAATTATCTATTATTGTGATTTATCTGAAAGATACTAATCTATTAGAATTATTATATGTGATGAATATACTATATAGTATCGAGATGTCACTAGAAAGTGTAATAAAAGAAGAGTTAGGAATAATGTATTGATGGGAGAGAGTGTGTGTGATAGTCGTACTATATGCTCTAAATGTGGTAGTATATTTCTAAGAGATTGGGTAGTAAAAGAGATTGTTAATGAAAAATTTTAATACGGAAATTATGTTTCGGACCTACACCCAAATAAATGGTCGACCAGGAAAGACTGGTCAAGTCATTGTGTAGAAATAGAAAAAAATAAATAAAGAATCTTTTCATTAGAGTTTCTTAACGAATCCAACAAAATTACCTAACCTAAGCCAGACCTTACACCTACTAATAACCTAACTAACCTAACCTGAGAACCGAACCTATCGGCTAAAGCTATGGTGGCTGTAAGAGAAGTTTTTTATTTGATGTTGTGGTCGATGTGTTTGTCTCGTATCGACGCCAATTTCCTGTTAAAGCAATTTGGGCTAGTGTCAACTTCTGTAATTTTTGTGAAACAGATTTAAGAATAATTAGGGCAAGGTTTTTTAGTTCTTTTGATCTTGGTGCCACGGTCAATAATATTGAGTGAAACGCTAGAGTAGGTGTCTGAGATATTGAATATTTTAAAATAATTACTTCTAATTTCTCATAACAACTCTTCCTGATATTGCGACGGACAATAACGATGTGTACCGCTGTCCTTTGAAAGAGAAGTAGGAAGAACTGCTGAAGTAATGAGTTAAAATGATTGAATGTTTTTTGATAATGAAAAAATGATTTTAAAAGAATATTTAGATTTGAAAAGATAATTTTATATTTTTATAATATTGCATATATCTATGGAACAGACACTGAATATATATGATGACTTTAGTTGGCATTAAAATAATGGTAAACCATAGAAAACATATCAAATATATATTTGATTGTAACTTACTCCTTTAGGAACATAATATCCACCTAGAACAGCATCTTCATGAAGAAGTCTCAAATTTCCAATTACTATCGGGAAGATTCTGAAATATTATTATTATTATTATTATTATTATTATTATTATTATTATTATTATTATTATATTATTATTATTATTATTGATTATTGAATATTATTATTAATTATTATTATTATTTTATTTTTAATATTATTATAGTTCTTATTATTAATATTATTTAATATTATTTTATTATGTATTTATTTATATTGATTAATTTATTATTATTATTATTATTAATTTATTTTATATTATTATTTATTGTGTATTGTTATTATTATTATTATTATTATTATTATTATTATTATTATTATTATTATTATTATTATTATTATTATTATTATTATTATTATTATTATTATTATTATTATTATTATTATTATTATTATTATTATTATGTATTTCGTAAAGCTACCTGATTCACGACATGAACGGAGACTTTTACGTGGTATTATGAAATGGTAAGAAGCAGCAAGAAACGCTGAAATGGAATTAGAGCAGGATAATATAGCGCGAGCAGCAATTCGTGTGAAGAAATAAGAAGGAAAATATGAGAAATTTTATGTATTTAATTTTACTTTAAAGAGATTGATGTTGTAAAGTTAGTATTCTGAGTCATACATAACGTAGTTACGTATAAACGTATGCGTATACGGGGTGACGTTCTACATATTTGTTCGAATAAGTAACTTTGGAAAAAATTTTACGTTCGTTGGTCATGGGACAACAGATATTGAGCATTTTAATATATATATTATAGTATATATATATATATTTATATATATTATATTATAGTATATTAGTATAGGTTATTATATTATATACTAATTATTATATATATATATATATATATATATTATATATATATATAGTTTATATCATATAGTATTTAATTATATATTATTTTATATATATATATACTATAACTATATATATAGTATTATATATATAATATATATAGTAATATATAGTAGATAGTATAATTATATATAAGTATATGAATGACTTAAAGGATTTTTGTGACACAAGCCTTTAGATATGAAAGTTTCGCCATATGTTCCTCCGTCAACGTTTCATTCGCATTCCAAGAACTGAATGCAAGTTTCCTGAAGTTTTTTGTTTGTCTTTGTTGTGCAGCATACGAGTAAATACAGAGAGATGATAGGTTGAGGAAATAGGAAGCAAATTTAATATAATAAGATATTTATGTTTTAAATGTACGTTATTTTGTAGGTTATTTGTATTCTAGTTATTGCTTTAAGTTTAAGTTTAAGGTTATTAAGTTTTATTTGTTATTTTAATTTTTTAAGTTTATTTAGAGTATTTATTTTTTTTATTTACGTTATTTTAAGTTACTTATGGTTATTAAATAATCATTTAAACTTAATGATATTAACTTTATTTAATTATCTCTTTAATTGTGTCACGCTAGCACTAGGGCGAGCCCTTGAGGAGGGGGTGTTACAGTCCTGGAAGTACAGAACTAACGCATTCGAATGAGCATCGAGCGCCAGGGCTTTGAAGTTGCGGGATTAATTCAGAGGAACAGAAGTGGAAGAAATGTCACAGAAAAGGAGTGGCTAGAAGAAGAGCACGGAGCGACTAGCCGTGGGGTTGCCATATAGACAAAACTCATTGCGAACACATTTGTGTAGAGGACGTGTAAAGGTGGAGGTAGAGCGAAAGACAATTCCCTCGCGACTCTGCGCTGGGTATCCTAAAGAAAAGAGAGTACAACATCGAATGCGCGGCAAGATAGAGGGTCAAGTGGAATGTGAGAAGTACGGAACAGTTTATAAGGGTTTTGGCTTTGACTCGACCCGTCAAAAGCGTGAAACAGAGCACGCCCCAGATATGAGAGAGTACTCCAGACAGGGCGATGAGGGTACTTGTATAGCTGAGAACTGAGTATAGAGAAGAAAAAGTCCTCGCAGTTAAACAGCCCGCGTTTCTTTGAGGCGACCTGGAATCCGTTGATGTGAGGTTTCAAGACATTTTTTTGTTTATGTTAGGCCAAGGATGTTATATTGTCAACGGAGAGACGAGAGAACCGTCAAGAGGATGGGGGAAAGGTTGAAGGTGTTTTAAGAGAGGGAGATTTGTGGAAGTTGAGTTTTTAAAGATTAAATTTCACAAGGTTGAGAACGACCTTCCCCCCGGAAATCTGATCAAGATATCGAGAGTAGTGGCTAAGATCCGGATCCTTTGACATGCGTCGAGAATCCTGTGACACTTACCTGACCTTTTTTGACCTTTTTTTAACGTACCTTGACCTTTTTGGCTTGACTTTTGGCTTTGAACATTTTGTTGGCCAGACCGTAGAATTTTTTGGCACCCATTTTTGTAGTCTAATTTCTGGCCCCTAATTTTTCTTGGCACCCCCTATTTTGTAGCAGCCGTTTGCGAAGAAGAGGGGCGCTAAGGTTGGGTTATAGACCCGGTTGTACCGTCCCCTAATTTTTTCCGCATGGGGTCATTTTTGCCCCACGGTATCTTTTGATCTGCCTTAGGGCGTTAGCTTTTTTGATGTGTTACTTGTTGTTGAATCGC
>JABUQX010017753.1:0-22500 GCA_015478945.1 Trachelipus rathkii
CCTGTTAAATCTCCTGTTCTCAAACCTACGAGCACAAGACGGGCTTTGCAATTTCTTCTTTCCGTTTTCTGATTTTCATGTAATGATCATCTAGTTGTAAATGCTTTTTGATTCCTATTCTTGTACAGACTGCCAAGCCCGTTATGTAGTCCAGCCTACTAAGTTCTCCATTTGTTGCTCTATGTATCTCTTCATTTTTGAAATCTCCTAACCATATTTCATCCCCATCTATAATGTTGTTATCTTGGAATTTCGTCAATCTACTCATTCTCATTATCCATGATTCTAAATCATATTATGTTGTAGCTCATCTGACCATTTTTGGCTAGTTGCTTTTCCAGCTCTACTTGTTATTCTTAGTCTTGATTTTCCTTTGTGTTCTTTGTCAACTATCTCATAAGTTCCCCCATCTCACCTTCGGTGTTCTTGTTCTTCCTTCTCCGTCGCGTTCTCATCTTCTCTTCTGTTTCTGATTGTCAGGTTCTGTTTCTCATTCCGTTCGCTTAGATCATCTTGTCCTCTTCTTGTATAACCAACCCTTACTGTCATCTTCCTCCTTTTCACTTTCATCCGTCTCTGAACCATGTGTCTGGAGTCAGAACAATGTATCATCTTTATTTCTTCTCTTTGATTTTCTTCTTTCCCTTTCTATCAATTAGATTACAGTTTAGTTTTATTTCTTGTGATATGCATCGGCTACTGCTGTAGGGTGCCCCCATGTTTCACTACTACGGTGTCTTTCCATCGTTACCGATGACTTTTGCAGGACCTCTCCAACATTTTCCATGTTTCTTTATTACTACACAGTCTCCTATTTTTGCTTCTTTCAAATGATGTTCTCTTATGGGTTTGGACAAGGCTTTTTGTAATCTCTTATCAAGCCTCATGTTGTAGCGGTATTGTATTCTAGCCGTATTTCTTTCTTGCTTGTAGATTTCTCAAGAGTGTGTCATATGCATTTTCATAATCATTCGTTTTTATTTCCTTGTTGTTTATACTCTGGGATGTTGTATTGTTTTTCCAAATAACTATGCTGATTAGGTGATACTTCCATCTTCATTAATAAAACTTCCTCGCTGCTATGGTCCACACTGCCAGTGCTAAATCTATCCCAGTTTTGCTGTAGTATCCTCTTGCTCATTCTCCTGCGTACTTCTCACCGAATCCCACCATTTTTCACATGTTCCATCTACTCCAGGACTTTTGATGGAGTTGCCATAATGGTGATTCCAAATTTTTCCGTTAGGATTTTCATTCTTCATTTTTTGGAATATCCAACCATTGTCTGATAAAATTTTCCTAGGTATTCCGAGCACAGACAGCCACTTCCCCATAAATGCTTTTACCACTGTCAGTGGATTTTTATCCTAGCAACCAGAAAATCACCACTGCTAGATCCACCATCATTAAAAATCTTCTATTTTCCTTTCTCCCTGACAATGTATCGTCACTTGATCTTGATCTGTTTTGCCATAGGCATTCCAACTATTGGCCTAGCTGGAGTTCTTTATATTGTTATACAGTATCGCACTTGCCGCTTATTTCTATTATTTTCTCTTCCAAGGTCTTCTTAAATCTTTGATACTCTATCATTCTTCTATATGCTTCATACAAATTCCATTAAGTTCCACTACTAGCGATGTCCGAATTGTAATATGCAGATTTTTCTATTCTTTTTCCAATTATTTCGTTATTGGCCACCACTCTCTGTTATCCAAGCCACATCTGTGACGGGTTCCATCTTCTTAATTCAATGAGATCTTCAATGTTTTTCATTCTTCCCATTACCTGGTATTATGTAGTCTGAAAACCGCTTTGCTATAACTATTCTTCCTCAAAGTCTATTACTGTTCCTATTTTCTCTAAAGGTTTCTTTTCCAATCAACCAGGGAACGTTTCCTTCTATTATTGTTGTTCTTATACTCACTTTGTTTTCCATTAATTTTGTAGGTATAATCAACATTCTTTATCCCTTTACACAATGTTTCTCCAAAATGAAACACAGTGTGTTCTTCTATAGCTTTATGGTTCATTTCTTCAATTTGTTTTTTGGGAAGACGTTGCTGGGCCTCGCTCTCTGAAGGCATTACCGCACACTGTATCTTGCACTTCGGATCGTATTATGCGATATTTCGTCTTGCAGTTCCTCTAAAATTCTTGTTCTTCTATCATTGTTCATTTTCCAGACGTATTTATTTCTTCTCTTTTAGTACCTTCATTTCTTTCTGGTTTGTTCTACCTTTCCTTTATTCTTCCAGTTCCTTTGGACACTCTATTGCCAATGTTCACTTGCATTTGCAAATATACATGTTCTTCTTATTCAGCTGACATTTATTCGGCCCAATGTGTTCGAATCTACATTAAAACTTTGGTCAACAGTTCCGTATTTTTTGTATAACCAGGATTCTTCTTGTCTCCTATCCATCCACAAGCTTCGTTCTATTCTTGTCTTCTTTTTCTCTTTGCTCCTGAAAAATTCGTGATAAGTGAGTACATTTTTAATAGTTTCCATAGCTAATATTCCTCCTTGCCGGCATTGCTCCCAACGCTACACTGAAGTCATTGAATTCATTTGCTTTTCCCGAAGATGACTCCTTTCATTCCTTCGAATTTGCCACCTCCCGCTTTGCACGATTCCCTGGCGAATAATTTTTCATATCTTAGGTATATTAAATCTTTCAATGGTTTTCAGCTTTTCTCTTTCCCAATTCGGAATAATGTTCATGGTTTTCTCAATGTTATCCATCCTACTGTCTTTTTTATATACTGCATCCAGGGTTTTTAATATCAATTCTACTAACACTGGAAAGTCACCTTTAAACTCTTCTCTTTCTAATTAAATTTAATTATTTGCTTACCTTTCAGTGCTAGACGTATTTCCAAACCAGGATATTTTACTGTATTTCTTTCACCAATCAACCATCCTCCACTGCGTTCTCTCCAATTGTCTGTATTCTTCTTCTTTCCTGAAAATGTGGGGCATCTTCTTTGCTAGATATCATCCTGTTGTACGTGGAAGCAGAGTAGCGCACTGTTTAATTGATGATAACGTACCTCAAGATGACAAGATATGGAAATTTCCTCCTTATCTTCCTTTCTTATCTGATGTTGATGATGATTATGTGGATGGGTCAATGATTCACATTAATTATGATGATGATATAATTTCTTGTATATTCTATGTATTTCTATAATATTTTTCTATCACTTATGGTTGCGCAACCTATATTTTCTTGTTCTTCTGTTCTATTGTTAGTCTTTCTCCTTCTTCATATGGTCTTCTCTTCTTTTATTACATTTCCGAGTTTATCCTTCTACTGATGATAAATTATGACTCAGTATTAATTTATTTCATTAATGAATAATCAAGGCGTTAAATAGAGAGCCTGCAACTCTTAATTTACTTTAAATAAATATTACTATTACTGATATTTCTATTATCTTCTGAAATAATAATAATATACATATTAGTCTCATTATCAGAGTTTAAATATCTACTACCCACTACGGCGGTACATATATTTTCTAACTACAGACATAAAATAATAATCAATAATAAATATATAATATATATAATATATTATATATATATATTATTATATATTATATATATATTAATATATATATATATATATATATATATATATACAACGGGTGTCTCAGCGAATACGTAACAGCTGTGTATCATATGTGACAAAATTCTCGAAATAAAACCTATGTCTTTTAAGTAGGTGTATGAGATGGGAGTTACAGTTCATTTTTGCGCAGTAGTGAAAATGCACAGAACTATGTTTTTTGACTGGAAGGGTATATTTTCCATTCCAGATTTGAAATGTACGTACAAAATTATACATTAATGCTGAAGGACTTTTACCTACAGTGCATACCTTACACGCTATCCACGTTCAAAACATTGAATCGCTACAGGTGTACATGACACATACTTATATTAACGCACACACCATATGGTAATGAAGGAACTTACAAACCAAGTAACCTTTTGGACATTATGTTGAAGTAAATTTGGTTGTGTTTAGAACAACGTAAACACCATAGATACGGTGACGTTGGTATAGTGAATGACATGCCTCAGGATGTGTACTCAGACGACGAAAAACGAGCCATGGTCGAATTGTAAATTGCAAATGAATGGAATTCATGGGTAACCGCAAGTCTCTATGAGCAACGTTATCCTGATCTCAGTCACCCATCGCACGTAACAATTTATAGGATCGACAGATAATTTGCCGTTACAGGATCTCTTGCATAACCACCACAGCAAGTCCTGGTACAGAATCGTGCGTACATTTGTCGTGGAGTTAGAGGCTCTCTTATACACCCATGAAAATCCATGTTCATCGTTACAGCAGGCTAGCAGGGTCCTTGGGATTTCCAAAGAGACTGTACATAGAATTTGTATGACGTATAACATGACCCCATACAGGGCGCACATTGTGCACGGATTGCATCCTGGAAACGCTGAGAGATTAAGCTTCCTAACTTTGATGGAAACCCTTCTTGATGAGGATGTACACCTCCTTCAGAACATCCTGTGGACAGATGAGCCTTGCTTTACCTCAAATGGAGTGATAAACCGTTGGAATTGGCAGCACTGAGTGGATGAAAATCCCCATATCACTTTCAGTAGCCGCCACCAGAATATTTTCACCGTCAATGTGTGGTGTGGGGTCCTTTGCAGTCAACTTATTGGGCCTTATTTTTACAATGAGCACCTCACAGGCGAACGCTTTCTCCATTTCTTGATATATCCTCCCAGGATTACTGACAGAAGGGCCACTTCAGACACTGAGCAACATGTACATTCAACTAGATGTGTGTCCTGCACAGTGCAAGGGGTGTGATGACCTACCTCAACTGTGTGTCTCCAGGGAAATGGATCGGGAGATATGGACCTGTGCCATGGCCAACACGCTCACACAACATGACCCCTCTTGACTATTACCTGTGAGGTTACCTAAAATCTGTGGCTTATGCAAGCTACACTACCCCAGTAACCTCGGTGGATGATCTGAAGCATCGTATTCGAAACGCATGTGGGAATTACAATACCCCGCAGGAACAAATGATGGTTTTCCGGGGACTTGGTACATTGTATCTTGTAGTGGTTTGTTGAGTTGGATTTGTGTTATGTGATTTGGTAAGTCTCTTGAGGTGGTGCCGCATCTTCAGTTTGGCCAAGGATTGATAGTTAGTTCTTGAAAGGGTGAGTTCTGGTGCTATATCTGGCGAATGAGTATTTAGTATCCTTCATCGTAAAATCGTTGTTTGGTGGTCTGTATCTTAGGTAGTTTTCTGTTATGTTGTGTGGATTTGTTTGGTGGTGGTGATGTGTTTAGTGGAGGTGGGATGTTGTTCCGGATCTTTTGTAGAGTTTAAGCTAATGAGAACCATAGTGGGGTCTGTCGTGCTGTTGTGAGATTGGAGGGCAGTTATGACATGGCGTGTTAGGGTGTTGGGTATTTGCACAAGAATCTGCATGCCTATCACATCCAGGTGTATGTCTATAGGTAGTATTTTGGTTTCTTCGTGTAGGCATTGTTGATGTACATCCTGTTATGCTTTGTAGTGCTTTTTGTGTTGTTTGGAGTTTCTTTATGTTGTCTTTGGTCAATAGTGGGTGCCAAGTTGGGGATGCATAGTTTAGAGTTGGGCATATGTACTTGACAAGGCGGTGAAGTGGATGTCTGCTCTGTTGTTATGAAGGCCCGCTGCCAGCAATGATATCTATCCGATTCAGTTTCCTGTTTGCTGATATTTTTTGTCTATGTATTTTAAATTGGATGAGTGCCAAGTGTTACACCAAGGATTTTGGCGAGTGTTTGTCTGAAAGGCAATGGCAATGTTGTTTAAGTGATTCTGAGGGTGTGTGGTGCCAAATTGATTACTTGATGAGATTGAGGGCTTCCTGGGGACCTCACAGGTCCCCCTTAGCCCTGGGCTGCTTCAGGAAACTATAGCAAAGGTCACTAATGAAACTTACCGCCTGGCGGGCAGTGTTAATTAAGTGATTTGATGATTTTGTGATGATTGATCACCCACATTCTCTCCCCAAGTGACTAGGGATGTCCGAAACAGGATCTAATATATCGATAATTGATATTTTTAAAAAACTATCGAAAAAATATATATTGATATTTTTTTCAGCGATATATCCGATAATCGTATGTAATTTATTATAAACATAAGATCTTTTTTTTTACTTTTTAGAATTTTTGAGCAGTTTTCTTTTTTTCATAAAATAACATTCAAGCAAGAATGGTGTTATTTTTCTAGCTCGTTTGGCATGATGGGTGCATCTTGACTGACTTAGAGTAATAGGGGAAGGAGGTCAGATAATTCATTACTACAAGGAGAAAAATCTTAGAAGGCCTATATGGAAGAACTTTTTCATGACATATACCTAATGCGATTATTTACTTTTCAAATATTAAGCCTATAGTTTTATCGTTGTTATATGCATTTGTAGCTCTAATAACGCTTCGATAATGAGATGCTATTTAATGTACGAGATCTTTAGTAGCTAACGATAACTACATTTATTGGGCATAATTTCGACCCTATCTGGTAGTTAACAAATAATTTTGATGACCGTCATATACATATATCTAAATGAGAGCAGTTAGGTATAATTTTAGGATATAATAAAACTCTCAAACATAATATAAAAAAATATACAAATGGCTTATTTTTATCTAACATATAATGTGATAAACTAGTCGTGCGATGACGATCGTCACTTTTCGCTGATATTGATGCACGCGAACGCTCTAGCGTTTCCGCGACGAGACCTGGCGTGGTACGCTCACACAATATGGATATATGATCCTAACTTTTGACGCGACTTAGGAACTGCATAAATTTCTCAATATTATTTTAGGTTCTATGGATAACACGTCTAAGGTTGGTAAGAATTTAATGCTCTCTCGAGGTAGGGTTTGGGTTTTGTTGGCCTTTAACAGGCACCGAACATAATTTTCATATCGACTACTATCTATTAAACAGTGTGGGATTACGTATTTCCGGGAATGGATATTATGCCACATCTCTCAATGGGTAATGTTGTATATGAAAATCACGGATAACGCTCTTTCAATTCTCTGTAATATGTGCATTCGTGTCTAGTGCAAACTACTATCGGTCCAGGGCTATGGGCAGGATGGTCAATAGGTGGTAGGGATAATACATCATTAATTTTGTTAAACTAAATTTTTTTGATTAATGGGAGATATACGAATTTGCCTCTGTGCATGGGGAAATTTTCAAATTTTCAAAAGTTTCTACCCATATGGCATGCGGCTAAACTCACTTGTAAGTTGTTATTCTAAAACATTTACTATTACTATAAACAAAAATGTATATAAATTTCATTTGACTACCTTAGTAGTAATTAAATATAACTATAAGTAATATAATAAGTATTGAGTAACAAAAATAAATTAAAATTAATATTATCATGAAATCTATTATAATATAATAATAAAATAAAAAAATAAAATAATAATAAAAAATAAAATAAATAAATAAATACAAAACTGAACTCTATAATTTTAGTTGCGTGATTGCATATGCTGTGTTTAAGTATATTTTAAACTCGATGATAGTGCAATTTGAAATTTTTTCACAGCTCTAACCTAAATAAATGACAATAACAATGTATGATTCAGATGTAGCATGCTACTAGCAAACTATAAGAATTTATTTAGATTTGAAAATATATAGCAAATGCCCAACAGTTTTGCGCTGATCACGAGGAAAACTTTGAAACTGAAATGTGTTTGAGAAAATCGAAATATTTCCCATGAGCAGCGACAAATCTGTTGGGCATACAAAAAATTCTTATGCTAAACAAAAAATGTTCTACCGTTCCCCAATTAGTATACGCTCTGCAAATTTTAAACTGATCGCGTATAAAAGTAATAATCTTAAGTTTCTCATTGATTTATTCTATTTTGAGTTGCCGAAATTTTTTTAATGATTGGGTCACGCAAACGTATTTAGGATATCATTCTGATAAGATGTTTTATATTTAAATTTGCAGTCCATTATGCAACATTCTTTTTATTATAGATAAAATTTTGCGTGTCTTGCCGAATGAGGATTTTGCTGCTAACTCGGCAGGGACAAACTTTTATAAAAGTTTAAGAGTGAGCCACGACGGAGATGAAGCGGCGGGCCAAAAGCGTGTTGGTATTATACCAAAGAAATTTTATTTGTATAACACCAGAGAAGAGGTTATCCTCTCTAATATTACATGCTCTTAAAAGGTTCGTATTAATCGGATATAATAATTAAAAAAATCTTTACGATTTTTCTTTTTTAGTTGCAAAAAGAAAAAAAAGAAAGGAAGAAGAAACAGTAAAAAGATCCCAAATAGAATTGAGATGGTATATTAACGATTTATTACTAGATTCCATGTGATTAGAATTAAATTTTATCAACCTGTAAAAATTTGTAGGATAACATGTTCTTGATATAGAATAATGTCTGAGTTGTATAGAACCGAGAGGGATTTTGGCCCGATGTCACCAGTTTCCAACTTCGTCTGACTATTTGGTGTAAAAAAAAGTTATTGTATATTATCCTTATGAGCGTGCAAATTCTGGGCCTTAACTTTTCATAAGAGGACGAACTATAACCTCACCAAATAATTGGAAAACCCTATTTTAATTAATATTTGTTTTCTTTTTATGTGTGTCGTAAATATTTGTCATGCGAAATCGACATTGCCAGGTTACGATCTCTCTGCATCGTTCAGTGCTTCGATTTTATCAGCTAACAACTTACGTAGTGATATATTTCGCTCGGAGAGGCTCCGAGTTATATTTATGCCATAACAAGATTTACGAGCTCTTGCAGTATTTTAGGCTCCATAATAACTGATCGAGTACACAAATTACAAATTTTTTTCTCTTATTTATTGCTTAAATCTATAATGTTGATTTATTTCATAAAAACATATGCCATTCAATGGTGTGCAAATTACTCTCATAGTAATACACGCTTGTTGTGTGCACACATAACTCTGTATAGGTTGTTATGTGACATATCTCTCAGAATGATTCTATAACTGTGTTAACAAATTGTTGATTAAAAAATGTTAAAAATGCTGATTCTGATCTTGGGCTTGTGCGCATTGAACCAGGTCTTGTCTGTCATTATGACGGCAAAAACTTTCAGAAACTTGAAACTTTCGAATGTCTATAATTTATCCCCCCAAAAAAAAACTACATTAGTGTTGTTAGGAATCCCTACGCTCAACGTCCCCTTAAAGCTAATTTCATGAATGAAACATTCATCAAATCAACGAACCACTACGCCGCAATCTTAATTGTTTACATTTTTTCAGTTAGCATTTTCCTAAAATTCGGTAAGGCACGGGAAAGAGCAACCTAAGCAGAATTTAGGAGCATTTTACTAAATTTTGTTTGCTTTAAAATTGACATAAACGAACAACTTTTTAGCATTTTCCTAAATTTCGTTAGCAAAAGTGCAAAATCAAAAACGCCTTTTTAGATATTTATAAAAAATAATGAAAGTATCGTATATAATACAGGACAATACTAGTTTTGATATTAAGGTTAATCTTTAATTAACTTTTAATTTAATCTGACATTAGAAATGTTTAAGTTTATATGTGAAGATTTTCCACTTTAAGGCGTTTTCCATTTTGCATTTGTGCTAACGCTCGCATAAGAATGCAATAATCCAGTTTATAGACGATTTCGGGCATACGCCGATTGTTTACAAAAATTTTGATCAGCTGTTCTAATGGAGCACCTTCTTTTTTGGAATTAACAAATTAAAAAAAATAACAAATGTTTTATTTATTTATTAATTGATCAACTAATTGTGATGGAGTTTAATCGATTCTCGAAGACAATTAGATTTAAAGCCAAATTTCATGAAATGACACATTCATCAAAGTCAACGAAGATACTACGCCCGCAATTCTTATTTGTTTACATTTTTTCGTTGGCATTTTAAAAAATTCGGTAAGCACGGAAAGAGGCAACCTAACAGAATTTAGGAAATTACTAACGTTTCGTTAGCCTTTTATTACTAAATTTGTGCTAAAATTGACATAAATCGAACGACTTTTAGCATTTTCCTAATTTCGTTAGCAAAAGTGCAAAATGGAAAACGCCTTACTCGAAGCTTTTTTTCCTATGTACAATCACCAATGGAGGAAGGAGGGCAAGATGATTAGGTTTACTTTAAAACAGGTGATAATATTATTATAATATTATATATATATTCTTATATATATATAATATTATTTAATATTATATATATATAATATATATATATATATAATTATATATATAAATATATATATATTAATATATATATAATATATTAATTATATATATATAATATATATACTATATATAAACTTTACATATAGGTTAAAGTTACTTAATGGCTACACCGCTAATAGGGGTAATTGTAGATGTTGTAGGCTATTATCAAATAAATACTTTATAAAAATAACATTTATGGTGAACCGAAAAAAGTTATAACATAATTAATTTTTTGTGGTATCATTTTGCTAACTAAAGACCCATTTTTTACGGTCACTAAATTTAGGGGAAATGTTCGGGTCAGTGTCTTTCACTCTTAAATCTGTCCCTTCCCCAAATTTCACATACATCCGCATTACATTCCCCTTGATAGTAACTCTTTCAATCTTTAAAGAAATGATATTATGGGCAACCTAAACCTTTTATATTAGTTAGAAAATAAATAAAATAATATGTATAAATTCTTTAATTAATTATTGTGATTTTTATCAGATGTGTTCATAAGTAGTGTTTTAAATTGATGTTCCATTCTTTGTTGAATTAATTTTTTTTTTTCGTACGGGTCACCTGAACCTGAACTGACGCTGACTTGACCTAACCTACCTCATCTGACCCCAGAACATAGAAAAAATTAGATATTTTTTTTATCTATCACCCCAGGACATATATTTATGTATCATAGAGCCTATATCTCTGTAAAAAAAAAATTTTTTTTGATCGACATCCTAGTTCCGTGTAGCCGTTAAGTACCTTTGTCCTAGGACAAAATTACTTAACGGCTACACAGACGGGAGGTCGGATTAAAAAAAATTTCCAAAGATAGACTCTATGATACATTAATAGAGTTCTAGGGGTGAAATTGAATTTTTTTTCTATTTTTTTAGGTTAGTTTAGTTAGCGTTAGGGTAGGTCAAAGTCGCCTAAGAAACAAAAATCTTCATTTACCCCGTAAAACATCTATTTATGTATCAGGTTACCTGAAAAAAATTTTCTGATCCGACCTCCCGTTCCGTGTAGTTGTTAAGGTATTATTTTATTGTATTAATTATTATGGATCGACTGGGACATTCTGAAAGGCCAATGCGGCTTTTTAATGATTATTTTCAATGAATAAATGAATGAATGGGACCAGTCTAGGTAACCCATGTGCTTCTTAATTATAAATACTACGAATATAAAATACATTAATTAATTATGTAAAATTTATTTCTTAATTCTTAATGGTTTATGGTTGACTGGGAACATTCTAGAAGTGGGCCAATGCTGGTTCATACTATTAATAGTATATTGATGTCGATATGGACTCAGTTCTTAAAAAGATCCATGTGGCTATTCTCTTAAGTTTATATCTTCTTATATGTAAAAATTTTATAAATGAGTTCATTCTTCAGCGAGTTCAACAAGCCGATCAATTATAGCTACGATTTGTATCAACTTTATATATTATACTTCTTATTAATTATTAATTATATATTGGGTTGATCGCTTTCTGGTACGTCCGCTAGCATTAAGGTCTATGCCTTCTTAAGTACTTATTCTTATTTTATTAATTTTAATTTATATGGTAGTGATTGACTGGGACATTCTAGGGGGCCAATGCGGCTCCTAAGTTAGTCATTTAATTTAAGCTTGAACCTGGGACAGTATGGAGCTATCAAATTCAACAGATTGCTCTTCTTAAAGTTTAGTATTTATGGACTTTTTTTTTCTTATGAGAAAGAACTTAGAGGATCTTCTAAGGAAGGTATATATATACGTATATATATGTGGCTTCTTAATAATTTTTGTTTCTTAATTATTAATTATATTGGTTGACTGGCTCTCAGTTATAAGATATTCTTACCCCGTCGGGCTATATATATATTATATTTGAAAATTTATTTGTAAAAGTTTTATTTACTATTGTTTATTTACTATGATAAAAATTAATGTTGGTGGTTTTACCATGCTGCGCTTTCTTATTAATTTTTATAATTATGTTATATTTATAGCGATTGACTGGGATCAGTATATAATATATGATCAAATGTCGAGTCTATTATCATACTAGTATTTTCTTATTGATTATGTGAGTGTTATGGCTGGGTACTATTATAGAGGTTGAAAGATTATAATGATTCTCCTTATTCAATTGAATAATCTTATTAGATGCTAATTTAAAACTAATTAATAAGCTTGCTATTAATAAGTTTAGGTCATCAATCATTTATACTTCAAATATATTAACAATCATGATTGCTAAGTAAGTCAAACAAGTTTTCAAATATTTGTGATAGCTTTTAATAATCTTGGGACTCTGTAAAGTGGTTCACTCAGTTACGTAGTACCAAGTCCAACTCTATAAAACTTAACAATTAAGAAGCCGCATTGGCCACCCTAGAATGTCCCTTCACACATTTACAGTAATTAAATAAAATAAAATGTATAATTTTAATATATCTTTCTTATAGGCTCGATTTTACGTCCTAGTACCTATGACATTTTTTGCTGTTTATCGCCCCCAGTCTCATATTCTCATATTCACCTTATCTGTTGGTAATCATTATACTCTTACCTCTTGCGATCCAAGGCAAATTAATTGAGAAAATGACTCTTCCCGTTTGGTGAGAGGGTTTTTAAGTTTACAAGAAACGCCATCAGCCATAAGTCCTGCAAAAATATCAGCAGGGGACCAAGCATAAATGGTATTGGTGTGCTCCTTTAACTGTTCTGAGCTCATTATATGCTTCTCCAGAACCAGACCAGGGCACATTTCGACCATAACTTGATCAACCATGGCCAAAAGATCTTCCATGAAGAAGAATACTACCGACGACGCCTTTGGAGGGCCACGAACCTTTACTTCAACAGCTTCTCCATCCTCCTCTAAAGTGATAAGCGACAATTGTCAAATTGTTTTATACTCCATAAGGTCTGTATGACATGATCTAGAAATAAAATGCCTTGGAACTTAACGCTGATATTATATATCTATATATTATATCATTATTTATATATACTATAATATACTATATTATATATATATATAATATAATATATAGTATATATCATATATAATATATATATATATATATATATATATAATATTCTAATCTATATATATCTATAATATCCGCAAAGGGGTATTGATTCTTGTTTACGGTGTATACCTTGTGAATAACCTGGAACAGGAGCCATAGTGACAGAACCAATACTTAGGGATTTCGTGCATAACCTCGGTCAGCATGAAGTGCATTTGTCACTATGAATCTTTATTAGTCTCTTCTCTTCATCATTGATTTAATGCTACTAAATCTTTCATCTTCTCATATGGGCAGTTATATCTCTCTCTCTCTCTCTTTTTGATTCCACCTGTCCCTTTAAATACTTGTACATCACTTTCTTCTTCAAAGAGATTGTCACCTATCCCTTTTTTCCGTCACAGACCTTGGGGCATCCGGTGCCTATTCTGCATGGGTTCTCAGTCCATTAACACTGTCTTTCCAATGGATGAGGGTAAAAGAATAAAGACCCAGTTCTGTCTCGCTTGCTTTGACCAGGCTGCCAACTGTAGAGGAACTCAAACCTTGGCTAACGGTAAGAGGCTGTCCTGCACTTTAGGTGATACTCGGGCTCGTAACGTGGTTATTTAGTTAAGTGTGGTCGGGTGGACTTTTCGAGCAACATCCACATTTATAAGATGAAAAGGTCTGAGTTTAATATTTATGATATATGCTCTTCAAGAAAAAATATTAAAGCAAGGAGAGCACAACAACTTACCATCTGTCGGGTTCCAGTCTGACCCCACATAGGTCCCTCCTACTTCTAGACCAACTTTCCGCTTTTAAACCTTCTACATAACCTCCGAGATTTGTAGCCTGGTATGCAATTGAAATCCAAGAAGCCCAAAAGGTTGGCAATCCGAAAAGGTGCCTCCCTCAAAAGTCGTTATCATTTGTTTCTCATATGCCTGCTCCCCTCAGGAATGCCAGTGACATCTCATTCTAAAATATATTACTTATTCGATCCCCTACTCCAAAAGCTCTTACTGAGCCAAAGAACGATTCATTTATTAGTGATCTGGCATTTGAAAAAGCTTGGGAGTTGAAGACCTCCCCTCAGTCACATGTAATAAAAATTGGTTTCTTCTCTGTTAAGATACTACTCCGGAATCAAATGTCACTCTTGTCATCTTTCTTCTTATGAGTGTTCAAGGTAATCAATTTTTTCCACTCCTGAATGAACTAAGAAATCATTCCAAACGCAATTTTAATAAAAATATTTATTCTTTAGAACAGAAAAACGAAGATATTGCTGTAATTTTAAGAATCATTTATAGATTTCCCCCTAGTCGGGATTCGCCTGACACTCCAAATCCTCGTTTATTGTCTGAACTTTTAGTAGTACCCTCCCTTTTCCACTCAACAGGTAAGACAATATCTGTTTTAAAAGCTAGTGGTTCGTACATCTTATTTCCTGACTCTGACGTGTTGATTTAAATGTCCAATGCGTTTGGTCATCCCCTGAAAATACTGTTAGGGACCCCATGACAAGCAGAGAAAGAATTTCAATTCTCTGTGAAAACAAGCACGACTGCAAAAAACTGTGAACCCTACAGTTGCCGTCGTTCTTTAAAGTGCCCGTCTTACTGTTTGAAACAGGAGGTTTGGGTAATTTGTGTATTATCTAACAATAAATAAGAGCGCAGGAGGAAATGCAATATCCGCACAAGACAAAGACATATCTTATGCTACATTTGCAAGCAGCCCAGCCAGCTCGCATTCCGCTTGCTAATCCACCTCAACACAACTGCCATTTCAGTAGAACTCTTCCTAAATTCTAGCGAAACTCAAGCATTCACTGCAATATACCTGCCCTCTCTGCATTGCTAGTACTACCTGACTTCTCAAATAGTAAAAGCAGCCCTTGTTCAATGCTCCCCGTTCAAAATGCACATCAACAACCCTTTCCGAGTCAGTTATTCCCAAAGCTAACAATCAAGAACTAAGTTGGCTATCCATCTATAAAGACTTGGAGAAAAAAAGCAAAAAAAAAAAATGATTCCTGCCAAGAACTGTCCATATCCCTCCAGATGAGTTGCCGCCAAACTCGGGAAGAGGAACTGCGTCTATGTCCCTAATCTGTTTCCCACCATTACTCAATTTCCTGAAAAAAATGTTTCTAAACACAAAGAAAAGAATTAATCACCAAGCTAAAGATTAGTCGCTAAAATACAAAACATTCGAATTTTTCTCAAGCAAAACACACTGACCCCCAGATGTAAAAAAATGCAACTCAGAAGAGATTTCGTCTAATTCTCTTCGCTGAGACAAATCAGCTGACTGTCAATAGTTTGTACCCCAAACAATTGACACAACTATTGAAACCCAACAAAACCAACTTTCTGATAGCTTGCAGATTATTCAAGCTCTTCTATCGTCTACTAACTCTACTTCCGATTTGCTACCGACAGCACTCCCTGAAGGACTTCTATGCTTAGCGGATGAAATGGATAATAGTTTCCAAATGGAGCCTGATTAGACGTACACACTCTCCCCCCCCACCCCCCCCCCGCCCCCACCCTGTCTTTTATGCTTCTTGCGCTTCCGAGAGAAGAGAATGGAAAACGTTCAACGAAAACACCGCAAGCTCTCCAAGCGTTTATTCTGTTGTGTCATGAAAGAGGTCCAGAGGTTCCGATGTGTAACTCAATTGTCTCAGTCCCTTCCAAAGTCAACTCCTTCTGAATGGCTGCCTGACAAAGTCTCTAACGTTAGACAAGTCAGACCTCGTAACACAACGATCCCAATATTTGTAAGATCCCAATATGCACTCCAACTTCCTTACAAAAAAGTGACACTTTTTCGGTGTCAGCCATTTTTTTTTTTTTTTTTTTCCTCCACCCCCAGTAATCTCTCCCCCTCACTTTTCCCCCCCCCCCCCCCGCACCTTTTTTCCCCCCCCCCCCCCGCCGCCTTTTTTCCCCCCCGCCCCCCCCCCCCTCCTTCCCCCCCTCCCCCCCACTTTTTTTTTTTTGTTCTTACACTGCCTCAATGGAAACATTACCATATTCTCTGTTACCCATTTCTGATGTGGCTTTTTGGCAGAATCAAAGTTCATTTGTATCTTAAGAGTTTCAAGGGATACTCATCTTTTTCCTACTCCTGATGAACTAAAACACTTCAAAAGCATATATTTAATAAAAAAGTATTTATTTTCTTTGAAAAGAAAAATAAGATATTGCTGTCATTTAAAATCCTCCAGCAAAAAGATTTCCCCTCGTCGGGATCGCCTGAACTACAATAGGTCAAAAAAAATTACCATAGTAGAGATTTCAACTTCAAAGTAAAAAATAATTGGTTTATCACTAGTGTTCGTAACATTTATTCCCTGACTCTACGTTGAAATTTAAATGCAATAGGTTTGGCTCACCCGGAAGAATATGTAGGGGACCCCATGACATAGTGCAGAGAGAATTTCACTCATTCCCTGTGAAAAACACAACGACACTGCAAAACTGTGAAACCCCACAGTGCCTGCTTCTTAAATGCCGTCTTACAGTGTGAACGGAGTTTGGAAGTCTTTATATTCATCACTACCACAAAAATTGAGCAGAGAATGCTAATCATCTCAGAAAAGACAATCTTTGCTCACATTTGCAGCAGCCCACCACTGCCATCCGCTATTGCTAATCACACAACACAACTCACATAATTCAGTAGAACTCTTCACCTCTAAAATTCATCCTAAGCGAAACATCAAGCAGTTAAGTCGACATGCTCCTGCGTGGTGCCCTTATACACGATTCCAAATAGTCCAAAAGCTAGGCCCTTGAGTTCAATCTCCGCCGTTCAAAATGCCATCAAAACCCTTCTCCGAGTACTAGTTATTAACCCAACTAACAATCAATAACTAAGTTGTCTCATCATTATAAAAGCATTGGAGAGATTTCCTGCCAAGAACTGTCCCATACCCTCCAGAGTTCGCCAAACTCAGGGAAGAGGACTGCGTCTAATGTCCCTTTAATCCGTTTCCCCAGAATTAAAAAATAATCCAAAATTTCTAAAATCACAAAGAAAAGATTAATCACCAAGCATTAAAGATTAGTCCGCTAAAAGTACAAAGACTCGAATTTCTAAGCAGAACAGCCACTGACCCAGATGTAAAAAATGCAACTCCAAAGAGACCTCGTCATAGTCTATTCCTGAGACAAAATCAGCGACTTCAATAGTTTGTACGCTCGAAACAATGCAAACTATTGAACCACAAACCAACTCTCGAATAGCTTGCAAGGATTATTCAGCTCGTACTGAATCGTCATATAACCTACTTCCGAATTTGCTACACAAGGCAGATCCCTGAGTCATCTATGCTTAGCGGATGAAATGGATAATCGCTCCAAATGGAGCTTGATTTGATGACCCACTCTTTCTCTTTTATGTTCTTGCGTTCCGAGAGAGACGTTGAATGGAAAACCATACAACGCAAACACAACAAGCGTTCTAATTCTGTTGGGCATAGAAAGAGGTCAGAGGTTCCCGATTTACTCAAATGTCCAGTCTCCATAACTCACCTGATGGCTCTGACAAATCTCTAACGTCAGACAAGTCAGACTCCGTAACCAAACAGATCCATATTAGATCCCAATATCGCAACTCACTTCTTACAAAAAGTGACACATTTTTCCGTGTCACCTCTTACACTGCGCCCTGAATACATTACATATCTTCGTATCGCAGTTCTGAATCTGCTGTTTTGGTCAGAATCAAGTTCCATCTTGTATCCTTAGAGTTTACAGGATACATCATTCTTTTTTTCCCAGTTCCTGATGACGCAAGAAACACTTCAAAAAGCACTTTTATAAAGTATTTTATTTTTAGAACAGAAAAACGAAAGATATTGCCTTTGTTATTTTAAGAATTTTCCAGCAGAAAAGATTCCCCTCGTCGGGATCGTGATACTGCAAATCTCGTTTTTATTGCTGAGCTTCTAGTACCCTTTTTCCACTTCAAGAGTAAGTAAGTTGTTTAAAAAGCTAAGTGTTAGACATTAATTCCTGACTGAAGTTTGATTAAAATGCACAATGGTTGGTCATCCCGAAAATTATGTGGGGACCCTGTACATATTCAGTAGAAGAATTTCACATTCCTTGTGCAAAACACACACACTGCAAAAACTGTGAACCCCACAGTGCCTCTTCCTTAAAATGCCGTCTTACCTGTTTGAACGGAGGTTTGGGAAGTTGGTATTTTGCAAAATTGAAGCAGCGATGGAATTGCATATCCCAACAAGAAAGCAATCTATTAGTGCTTCTTTTGCAGGCAGCCAGCCACTGCATCCGCTTTGCTAATTCACCACACTAACTCATTTCAGTAGCACTCTGTCCCGTAAAATTCTAAGCGAAACTCAAGCAGTTATCTGCAAACTTGCCACCTGCATCGTATATATTACTAACTACTAAAATAGTCCGAAAGCAGCCTGCTTTCAAATCTCAGCCCAAGGATGCTGTTTACGACACTACTGCGAGTACTGGTTTTCAACCGACCGGCAGCAAATCCAAGTGTTCTCACCAAACAGTAAGTTCGATGAGTATTCCATGCAGTGAAACTTTGTCTCCTACCCTTCAGATGAGTTCGCCAAACCCAATTAAGAAGCCTGAGTCTATGTTCCCTAATATGTCTTCTACTATTACTCCTATTCCTGAAATGTATATTTCTGAGCGGAGGCAAAAAACTAGGCATCAAACCATGAATTACTCGCTAAATTATAGGGCATCTGAATTCCTAATGCAGGACACATCGACCTCCGTTGTAAAAAACGCAACTCTGAAGAAGTGGACCTACAGATCTCCCATCTTAATTCAGATTATCCAGCCTCCTTACAAAGTCACAACTATTGAACCCACAAACCAACTCTCTGATAGCTTGCAGGATTGTTCCAGCTCTTCTAAATCCTCCTATAACTCTACTTCCGAATTTGCTACCACAGCACTCCCTGAAGGATTCTATGCCTTAGCGGATGAAATTGATCATAGTTCACAAATGGAGCCTGATTTGATGACCCACTCTCTCTTTTATGCTTCTTGCGCTTTTGAGAGAGGTGAATCGAAACCCGTTCAACGCAAACATCGGAAACGCTCCAAGCAAGGAAACCCAGTAGGTGGCATCCAGGAGGTCTCCGAGGAGCCCGATCTTAACTCAAATTGTCCAGTCTTCAAAATCACTCCACCTGATCGTCACTGACCAAAGTCTCTAACGTCCAGACAGTCAACTCCGTAAGCCAACAAGATCCATATTAATCCCATATGCATCAATGTCTTACAAAACAGTGACACCTTTTCGGTGTTCACGCTCTTACAAAAAAAATTTTGCCCCCATGGAATACATTACTACATCTTACTCCCATTTCTGATCTGCTTGTTTGGCAGATAGTTATATCACTCCCATTCGCTAACATAACAAATATTACTAACGACATAGCATGGCACCTTCCTTCAGGAATTGTGTGCTACATTTCAATTTGAAGAATTTGTTCAAACTAATAGACATATTATTAAACAGAGTGCATGTTTTGCAGAATATAACTATATATTCGTGACATCTTCCAATTGTTGGATTATAAATGCCGTAGCTCTTATAGCAGAGGTTGCAGAATACTCATTCATACATTGTGTCCTATTTCTCGCAGCCCTCTTCAAACTAGACTTCATGAGTACTGGCAGATAAATTCATCAAGTTCTTGCCCTTACTGTCTGCTCGATCTACTTGCTCCGAGTAGTAAGCTTACTAAGAGTACGACTTAGCTTGATCTTTTTAAAGCTCCCCACTCGGTGTTATAGGTAAGGAGACTTCCAACTTCGCCATACCATATGGGGCGACTGTCACCCCTGCGTCGTAAGTTATGATCTTGTTAATCCTCCGTAACCCCTTTCCCTGAAATGCTTAACACAGGACTTCCTACATATGAGTTTGATAAAGCAATCACTCTCTTCCTGTATTGATATTTTCTTTTGCTCCTATTCTCTTATGGATCGCTTTACCTGGTCCCGCTTTAATTATTTATAGTTTATATAGTAAGTGACCATTACCCAATAGACTTGAATGAATTTGAATCGAGCATAATGTTAGAACCCAATTCCAGCTCTCGTTACTCCTATCTGGAGTGGTCTGGTCGCTTTTCATCAGGGCCTACAGCTAATTCACTTTCTCCCGTTCAACAAGCGTTTAAAACCCCTGATGATGCCTTAAACTTTTTCCAGCAAGTTATCATCACAACAGCAGAAGCTTGCATCCCGCAGGTATGAGTTCGGCAACTCCTTAGTGGTCCCAAGAGCGTGCACAAGCTAATCGATAGGATTAAAATTTCTACAGGCAATACACCCCAAACATGATTATTTTTAAAGCAGCTGAAGCGAGATATCGTCGAATTAATCGCCAACAAGTAACAATATTTCGAATTATACTTCGACGTCAACTCCACAGCTCCTTTTTCTTCAGTGTGAAAAATTGCGCAGAAAATATTTTGCTCTTCCAACAGCTCTTCACCCACAGCCTGATATAACCGATATGCTTTCTGCTCCCAATGCGTTCATTCCTCATTTTTATCATTCTTCTCACACCATTAACACGCCCTAAGATGGTGACCTCTGACACCATTGTCCATAGATATACTTAGCTATTCATCTAGGACATGAGTTTCACTACCAATACATTAACACAGGTACAAATATCGATCGATAAAAACCCTAGGCACTCAGACTGTCCCTTAATCCATAAGGATTTAATGCCCAGCACCTTCGTACATTCACAACTCTTCTCACTATGCTCTCGCATCTGTTTCCTTTTCATCAAATATATATAAAATATTTAAACTCAGAAGACACATGTTTCTAGTTTACATCTACATTGAGCTACACAGCGTACTCTCCTCACCTACTGCCATTACCTTCTCTTATCTACATTTCTTTCAAACTTAACTAGTGTCACAATCTCAGCAATGCTCATCAAACCTTTTCAGATTCGCCACACAAAACATTCTCATTATTTCTAAATCACTTTCCCACCAATTCCTTCTATTCATACTCACTATTATATATATAATATATTAGTATATATATATATATATATATATATTTTAAAATAAATATATATTCAAAAAAATATATAAATATCCTCTTAATATTCTTATATAATATATTATTATATATATATATATATATAATCATCCACTTGGTTAGGAAAACATATATAACTCAATTTCCCCTGACCAAGAACCTACTGTGTTGTGGTTGGTGAAAAAAACACCCACAGTTTTCACATCTTGCCACATTTCATAAGAAAATGTCAACAGAAAGGAGGTTCTTAAGACACTCCCAAATAAAACATACCTGAATTCGTGTATATATAGGAGGAAGAAGATGTTGAGTAGGAGCAGGTGACTTGAGTCTTACACCCGCATACACACCATCTTCGTATCTTGGGTCTGTTGGGTCCCAAAGTCCGTCTAAGGTTTCCACTTTATTAAAGCAAGGAAATTCGTATTCAATTTCTCCTTCGTTATCACACTGGCAAGGAGAGGCAAAAATATAATTGAACCAATAAAGTATAATGGTAAAATTAAATATTTAAGAAATTACTATTAAATAAAAATAAAAAATGGTTAAAAATATTTTTTTAAAAAACGGGAAAAATTGAAGAAGAAAAATATAAAACATATATATAGTAAAAATGAATATAAAAAATTGGACTAAAAATATAAATAAATAATTTAAAAAAAGAAAAATGAATGAATTCAGATTAAGCACTTATAAAACACATACTTGAGTACATAAATGAAGAGCTTCTAAAACCTGAAGCAGGTCTAATGCATCGCAGTCGGGGAAACTCATTTGAAAGTCATCAACTGTATAACAACCTAAAGATAACATGGATCTTATTTATATTATTATTACTATGTATATATTTTAATTTTATACAGGAATATTAGAACAGAATGGTAAAGAATCTTTTTAAGTTTATATCATTTTAAAAATTTATTATTTTTGTTTCTACTTCCTAACAAAGGATAGAATTCATACATTGCAAAGTTATTTAAAAATATATATATTATTCCTAGAATAAAATTGAATGAAATATATTTTAATAATATAAACGCACCAGTAACTCTCGCATGTAAACTATACTCTTTAGAAAGTAAAAGA
>JABUQX010017753.1:27500-29853 GCA_015478945.1 Trachelipus rathkii
TTCTCTCATTTACCCCTTTCTTCACACCACACCACTCTCTAATACGTTCATTCCTCACTTTATTAATTCTTTTCACACCTAGCATGCCCCTAAGATTGTCCATCTGAACACATTGAACTTTAGATCTATACTTCTTATTCCAGACCATAGTCTCACTACCATACAATAACACAGGTAACAACATACCCTCATGTAAGACTCTAGCGCACTCAAGACTTAGTCCCTTTACATTCACCAACGATTTAATTGCACCAGCCACCTTCCTGCCATTCACAACTTTCCTACTACACTCTGCATCATCCGTTCCCTTCTCATCCAACACATACCCTAGATATTTAAACTCAGACACTTGCTCCAGCTGCTCATCATCTAACATAACTTCACACTGAGGGCTCTCCTCCCTATCACTATCACTTTACTCTTATTGACATTTACTTTCAAACCTCTCCTTTACATACACAGCCAAACCTCTCATCAATCCTCTGGAACTTTCTTCCAGACTCGCCACACAGAGACAAATCATCCATACAGTAAGTGGAGCACCTCCCACTCCTCTCATTCTCCATCATTCTAACACCATTTCCTGCCATCCCACCTCAATTCTTTCATAACCCCATCCATATACATTGAATAACCAAGGAGAGACATAACACAACCCTGTCTCCCTCCGCTAATCCTAAACCAATCACCATTGACACCATTTATTCTTACACACGCTTCACTATCGTCATACATACTTTGATTCCATTCAGAAGCCTACCACCAACACCATATATCACTAATACCTGCCATAAAGCTTCCCTATTAACTCTATCATACGCCTGTTGTAAATCCATAAAACCTAAATATAATTTATTCTTCTTCTCCCTCATTTTCTCAATCATTTGTTTCAATGTAAAGATTTGATCCACACATCCTCTACCACTCCTAAACGCACCTTGTTCTTCACCAATCAGTCCCTCAGTCACTCGACGCACTCTTTCGACCAAAATACCAGCATATACCTTCCCTACAACACTCAATAAACTTATTCCCCTATAATTTCTACAGTTCCCCTTTTCTCCCTTACCCTTATACAAGGGTACTATTACCGCTCTCCTCCAATCCCTTGGAACTATACCCTCCATAAACGCTTTATTACACAACTTCCAAATCCAATCAATCACCATCTCGCCTCCGCTCTTGATCATTTCACTAGTAATTTCATCTATACCTGCAGATTTACCATTCTTCAACTTTCTCCTCCCCCTACCCATTACCTCCTCCTTACTAATAACCTCATCCCCAAAATACCTATTCCTTCTTGCACCATCAAACCACACACATTCACTATCACCTCCTCATTACTACAGTATGTGTGCCGATTTGCGGATCGTTCCTCCCCTCACATCCATTTCATCAGTTACAAAAAGCACCATCCCTATTTCATTATTCTAAGCAGATTCCTTATTCTCATTCTTAACCTTTCCTTCGCTTCCAGAAGAGCTTCCTATTTCCTTGTATGTCCTCATTCATCCTCCTTCAAACTGTTCATTTACCTCTTGTTTTCTCCTACGTATACACCTTTTAGTATTTCTTTTTTCCTCCTTATATAATTCCAAGCATCTTTCTTTTGAAACTTCATCATTTGCTTTTAGTACATTCAACCACGCTTCTTTTTTACCTTTAACCGCTTTCATCACCTCTTCATTCCACCATTCGCTGTTAACATTCTTACTTCCTACTTTAGCACATCCACACACTTCCTTTGCACTACTAACAATTGCTTCCTTCATTTGCCCCCAGATTTGTTCAGTATCAACTTGTTCACATTCAACCGATTTACTAGCGAGCGCTCTTACATACTTATCCTTATTCTCTTGCTCACTTAACTTCTCACTCTTAATTTTACCTACTTCCTTTCGTATCACCTTCCTCTCCATCCAAGCCCCCACTAACTTAATTTTACATAGAACAACATAATGATCCGATAATCCCATTCCCTAAACCCCTATATATATATATATATATATATATATATATATATATATATATATATATATATATATATATATATATATATATATATATATATATATATATATATATATATATATAAAGAATAATAAAATATAAATTAAAATATCAAGATGCAATTTAAATATTAAAAAACTTACCAGATTATTTAAAAGAATCAATCAGTAAAAATAAAAAATAAAATCTCACAATTATACATCCAATACATATGCATATACGACTACTTCTTCCAATTATATACGAAATTTAAGCTAAATATCTCAAAAGACAATAAATGGATTATTCTGAATGAAACTAAATATTCACATTTTTAAGGAAAAATGTTTAATTCATTTTA
>JABUQX010017754.1:0-15000 GCA_015478945.1 Trachelipus rathkii
ACACACACACACACATAGAGATTGATTTTTTTAGAGTATATCCTGGTTGAGTGAGAGAGAAAAAAAAAATTATTTTTTTATAACAAATCTTGTTTTTTTACAACTAACGACATTGCTAGGTGCCCTTAAGGGTAAATCGGGGTTATTTGCTTTTTAATGTTTACATTGTATAAGCCAAAATTCAGAAATGGAAAGTAGTGAGTTGAATGAACAGTTCAAAGTGTAGAGCTGAAATGGTTGGAAAAGTTCCAAAATCTTAGAGGTTGCTAAGGGATAGTCATTGTATTGTTTTATGAAGAGTTGGAAAGTGGTAGGGGATCTTTTTGTGTGCTGACTTGTCCATGTGCACACATTGTGTGGCGACAGACCCCGTCGCACATACATGTGTCACATCTTAATATTTCCTACATGTTTTTTTTATATTTCAGGACTAAATTAGCGGCAAACTAATAGAATATTGGTCAAGAGTAAAATAAAAAAAAAATAAAAAATAATAACGAAAAAATAAAAAAAATGTGTACCGACCGCTACGTAACTGGCTTCCCTGTCCGGTACAGTTGGGAATCATATGCTTAGATCTTTATAATAGTGTACTTATATATATATAAGAACGTATAATTATTAGAGTATAGTATAGTATAGTGTATATTGTAGATATTAATAATTCTAACCACCTAAAAATATTATTAGGTAAGAATATATAGTAGTATAGTTTGAATATGTCCATTTTTGCGCATATAAGAAGGAGGCTAAACGGTTAGGTAAAAACTAGAACGGTAACACCTAACGCCACAAGACTTGCAATACCAGAAAGTTCCTTAGCGGCCTCGCATTATTGCGTTTGAGTCATTATATTATCATTGCACTTGGTATCTGTTATCACATGATTTGTTGACTTCATGCCGGGCGAAGATGAAGTCGAACTGTTTCTGCACAACATATGTTGCGAGCGCGAGCGCAAATGAATCTATGCGACGATCTGCACATAGATATGTGCTACTAGTGGCAGTTCAAAGTGTTTGAAGAAAGCTGCAAGCTTTGTTTCGCTAAATGAGAGCGAGTCTCGATTTCGGTTTCAATTGTCGTTTATTAGTTATTATTTAGAGGTATATCCTGTGATTTTCATAAAATCGGGGGGGTGACAACCCTCTGGGTAACAATTACCGATATATATTATATGGGTATTATATGTAGTATATATTAAATAATATATATATATATATGTATACTATAGCTTATGATTAGTATATATATGATGTATATTACGAGTATATTATTATTTACGCGGGTAAAGGGGCGCATATGTCTGTCCATTGGGGGTGGCAATTTCAGGGTCCATTGCTCAAAATTACGGGCCTTTACAATGTGAAATATATTTTTAACGATTTAAAATATAGATCCCTCTCCCCAGTGTGCCCTCACTGGTGAAGTTGTTTGTTTATGATAGTCCTTTTATTTAATTCCGTAGTTAATTTGTGTGGATTTAATTTTTCCTTTTCCTGAGCACTTATTAAAATCGTCCACTGAACCAAACATGCTCATCAGCAAGAAGCCTTAATGAGTAGACGCTAGCAACGTTTTTTGGGTCTACTATGTACCCAGCCTTGTCTGTGTTTTGTTCTTAAGATCTATTTTAGATTTATGCTTCGCGTCTATAAAAGTATTCGTTGTTTAATAACTTGATGAAATTGAATTTAATGATTGCAGCGTGTAGATGTTCCCAGGACATAGTACTACTACGGCATAGCACAATTCAAGTAGTTTGTCGAACTCTGGGAACTCATTTATTTCTACTCTATGAAACCGTAAAACAAGAATAAGACATTTATCCTTAATTACATAAGGGTAATTAAGAATTTAATATCGTATAGTGAGAACAATACTTACTAAGAGTATAAGCAAGTTTACTAAATTGATCAAGCGATTGCCAACAAGTAGTCCATGCCATAGTGACAAAAACTGCAGCACAGTGTCGTAGGCAATAGGCGATGCGTTCTACGAACGGATTCGGATATGTATCGAAATGTGAGCGACGGATGATATTTTCAAGATCGTTTCCTATAAGTCGATAATTATTCTGATCGATACGGTTGATTATAGTCGAACAATTTACGAGTATGTTTTGTTGATGATATTGTCGATTGTAGCGTTATTTTTGTTCAACGGCGTCAAATTCTGGCTTGACTCTCGAAGATGATAGGGGTTCGAAATAAAAAAGCTTCATACCAATAACAATATATGTATATAAAAATTTAAATCTAGTTTACCTAACGTAACTTAGAAAGTAACGCTTTGCTGCATGAAAATCAAGTATCATATCTTTATAATCGCAAAACTTAAATTATATATAATTTAGTTTTACTCCTAAATATGAAAAAATACAATAGCTCTTTAAAATACAAATACCTAGAAAATACGTTCAAACTCTTGTCCTATGTGCGCCGCGCCGTTCACATTTTTTCGATAACTCGTAAATAGGAAAATTCGACCAGCTTCAATATTGCGACAGGGATAATGACCATGAGCCATATCATATAATATATAGTATAATTAACTTATATTTAGGTATTTGAAATATTTATTTTAACTTGTTGCTACAGTTAATATAAGTAGAACCGAGAACTCATGATCACAATTGAGCCGCATAGTACTGTCGTCTTGGAATAGAATATCTTTTAATGAAATAAGCAAATGTTTATTTGCTTCAAAATAAAGGTGGTTTGTCTTATCCTTATAAATAAATTACGGCAACTTAATAGTGCTTATGGACCTATCCAATATTACTGCCAATAACAGTTCCTGGCCAGGCCTCTACCTCGAATATTTTAAATTTAAATTACAGGGAGATCCTCTGCCATTGTGGAATCTTATAAATAAGAGCAATGGAATGATATTGGTCAGTGTGTTCCAATAATAGTTAATTACTTTCAGAACGTATTATGCATACTGTGTCATTAGTTTGATACGTTAAGGATATTTTCCAATTCACAGAACAGATATTGACAAACTAGTTTCCATACAATAGTAACTAGGTTGGATATATGTCTAGATTTAAGATAGAACTTCACTGTTACTACTTTTAACATGTTTAAGGAATTGCATATAAAACAGAGAAACAAGCTTTTTCCCCGAATCGAGTTGGTCTACCGAAGTAACTGGTACTTGATGCCTTCGTTTTTTATTAATATAATCTTGATTGATTCAATTGTGAGGTTGCGCTATACATTATCCGCTGCTTGCTCAATGGTTAATATGTCACAGCGGAAACAATTGATTGAGACGTTTTCCTACTTAAAATTTTTAATAGTAGTGATTGATTTTTGAAAAATAGATAAAGTACATAAATAAATGTGAATATTTTAATCGAATGAAAGTTATGAATTGTTTAATTATAGATTGTTAACGAATCTCCGCCAGAGAGAGATTGTAGGCCTTGGTGCTACAATCGGACTAGTTTTAATGAGTCTACTGTTTGGAGCTTAATGAGCTGTGTCACACTTTAGGGCTGCGTGGACGTTTAGGTCTACCAACCACTCCTCCGAGTCATCAGCTGGCTTTATCTAGCCATTAGTTTATTTATCTTTATTGCAATTAGACTTGACTTTTACTATTAGTTAGGACATGTGCTATAGGATACAAATATCTTATTGAAGTGTATAATATGTTTTCCTATGTTACTTTGTTTTAACTTTAACAGGTTTCTTTATTTGTTGTCATATGACTCAATACAACTTCCATAACTCTATACCCCATTCATCCAGAAGGGACGAGCTTTTAAGAGTTGGAGGTTTATCTACACTATATCATTTTAAACTTTGACTTTGTGATTTTCTGTCCCCATGAGATTGATATGAATAATCTCAGTCATAGCTTCCCTTCAGTATCTGACATAGGTAGTCTTCATTACCATAATGTTGTTTAAGCTGATTAAATAATGGCTCTTGAGTATCCAAGTAAGTGCTTTCTAGTAAGAAGCCGCTGTCATGGTTCCTTCCTCCAGACTTCTTCATTTCGCATCTTTAAAATCAAGAGAAGTATTCGACAATCAAACGAATCTAAATTGATTGAGGAGTTATGGTTCATATCACTTAGCTTCTGCATCGTTATACCTGTGAAGTGATGGCCGTCTTGTCGAATCAGCATTTTCTAATTAAAAGACAAAGTGTTCAATAGTTTCAAAAATAATTTGTAAGCGCCTCTGTCCTAACCGAATGAGACTTTTATTACTATACAAAACTTTCAAAGTGCGTATTGTGATCGCTCAGTAAAAGAATCCGTCCACCTAACTGAATATATTTGGGATATACGATATATGCTTATATTGTAATTGATTTTTGAGTTCAATTGTCCCTTGGAATTCATATTGCATCCCAAGCCGCCTAGATCAAGATGTCTGCCCCCTTTCACGATTATATGTGCTACGTATGCGCGCGATATTAGAACGTAGGAATGGTAATTCTGGCAATTGGTAAGTCTTATGTTTACAATAACATTTGCTGATATAAAGTGCTGAGTTAACATAAAATGTGTCACAGGATCGTCAGCTCATGACCAAGGTTGTCGAAATGACATTGCGAGATCTGACTATCTTAAGTACTATGTTTGAATGAATAGGGATAAGGAACGGATCTTTCAGTGTTAGCTCTGAGTGCTCATTAGTCACATATATGAGTGCCCGAGTAAAGTCAATCCTGTGACATTTTATAAAGGCCATAACTAAATTCAATTATGATTTTTAGGCGATTCAGTCGCAAGCTTACATTTGAAGGAAGGCGACGCACATTGATTGCTTCTGCATAACATAGCACTGAATTGTAAGGACCTTTTCTTATGTGCTACAGAGGGGCGAGCCTGTATGGAAGTCGCAGAAACGCTTGGGTTTCTAATATAATCCTTAATGTTGCTTATCTACATCTCCAATGCTTTGCATTTTTTTATGAGCTTTCAAAATTAATAAGGTGGTAAGCTGGCGTACTGACAAAAGGATAGTGATTTTGATAGTCAATGAATTAATAGGTAATGTACAGTGTGTTATGATATCTCTGAACCCTTGGTGTCTTATGGAGTATGTCATCATCCTATCCAAAGATAATTTATTGCATAGCTGTAGTTAACGTGAGCTTATGGTGTATTGGCGAGTCTGCCTCTTGTTGTTCCGATTTTAAAAAATGCAATGTCTCTTTACTAGTATAGGGCGAAGGGCGTTTGCGGTGAGTCTTGATTACCTCGTTTTGATCCTATAGTGATTGGGTAGTATGAGTCTGGTTTTGTCAAGGTCTTGTCTGCTTATAATTGTGCTTAGAAAAAAACCTAAGCAGTAAGCTAGACTTAGTGCTGTTATGATTTTATACTGTTTCAATTGTGTCTAATTTATTTATTTCGCAATAAGGTATCTGATCAATTAGTTGTATGTTAATAATAATGGTACATTAGTAATTGAAAAGACTTTAATGTACCACAATTATGAACGAATTTCTGTGATAAAGGAAAGCATTAGAAATTTTGGGCGTCACTCTCCAAGATCCTGACAAAGCACTCTGGACGCATGTCCACGATTATTTATATGTTTTCGTGGTTGCAAGATGTGTTAAATAGTTAAGACCGCTGTCTAAAGAGGTCGCTGGGTTTGTGGCAGTTCTTGCCATCTCTCAGAGTTGAAACAGATATACTTGTTTTAGGTTTATATTTACGTTCTGATGTGCCATCACACAATAGTGATAACACTGCTTTTAACCGTTCTTAACATACTTATGCAACTGACTGTGGTCTGTTCGACGCGCTAGAAGAGCAATTTTAAGGAACGTAGCTTTGTGAGTCGGCATCGAGCCGTATAGTTTACATGATTCAATGTAGTTATAATTGTGATGGCTTAAACTGATATAGTAGTCGTTTAAACATAGTGGATGATCCGGGCGAGTTTGTAAGGCTAAAGTAGGAGCTCCTAATAGTTCTAAGTTGGACGATTAGCTACTTAGGTCTCTTTTTATACCGAAGGTGTTGACTTGGTTTGTTTGCGCTTGCCAAACAAAAGGTATTTTTTTCCTCACGTGAACCATAGTGCAACAACCCATAGTTTAGCAGAAGTTCTGTCGACCAAAATGATATGAGACATGTGAGGATTGAGTTCGAGACGCTGCGTTCGATTCACATGGATCAACTGACTGGAACTCAATCTTACTCATTCATTTAAATCCTCCTCAGTTTAACCCCGATTCAGGTCAACATTTCCCTCAGTAATTTTTCATCCTTCTTTAGCTTCGCCAAACAGGAGCGGATGCTTGCTCATTAACGCTAACTTTCCCTCTTTTACGGTAATAGTATTGTTAAAGGTCCTAAAGGAGCAAACAACTTGGAAGTTCAGAAAGTATCTGTGCTTTGTACTACAGCTGTAGCGACCATATAACTTACGACGACACAGTGGAGTGTTGCGTATGCAAGGAATCCTTTTGTAAAAAGGTTGCATTGTATAACCCAATCACCTTTCATAGCTCATGGTGGTCGTGCGTCCACATACCTACCATCGCAGTCTCACAGCTCCTCACACAACTGCTCACGACTTTATTATTCCATCAAGAGCGACGTTTGGGGAGTTGCAAGACCCAGCCCGTTTCATTTCTTCAAGAACGTGAAGGATGAGCGAGGGTGTTGCTTGTCCAATCTTTTGCAATTAGCGCTGTTAGAAAGATGCAGGGGGGTATGTCTAGCAAAAAAACTTAGAAACTAAGGAGAGGTTCCTGACAGCTTAATCCATTGGCCGCGAGAGATCTTTCTACAAGGACTGTTTCATTGAGTAGTTGTTTATGGAGGGTGTGAAGAATCGAAAGGAGAGTACGGCTGTGATGAGGAGCCGAACAGATAGATAGTTTTGAGAGACTCTGAAGAATTAATTCAATCTTCCTATAGAATACCGATAGATAAAAAAACAGAATTTGTTTTGTCCTCATGATTCTGGTCTCTGAAATGATATACAAAAAGGCCGTGTTTAATGTCAATCTAAGGACAACATAATTAATTAGTTCTAATAATACTATAAAGTATAATTTTTACAAGGATTCATGTAAGATCGGTATAACCAGTCATGAAGAAGCTGTATTGTCATGGAGGTGGGGGGCTTGTCTTTTGATAGTTTGTAAAAAGAGCAATCTGACAAAACAGGTCGCATATCTTGGTTGTGATCTGCTTCTCTCTATTCACTCTATGTCTGTTATGGGAGTCTGTGAGGTATTAGAATGATATTCAATGCGAGAGTCTCCTTAACATGTAGGGGAAGTTATTACAATTTCAACTTATACTATCGGTTGCAAATATTGAAGAAAATATTATGTATACTTGCACAAAGTCCTTTTTTGCATGTAAGAGAAGAGAAGAGACTACATTGCAATGACTTCTCAAAGAAATATAAGAATTTGAATCATACATTTTTAATTTATTCTATCCAGGGAAGTTTGACAATAGATAATGCCGAACGCTGGAAGGAATATTCATTCATAATTTTGAAGGCTGATTACAACGTTAGAGGCTAGATTATATCCTACGTCTTGGTTGATATAATTAAACACTCTCTTCCCCGATGGAACAACAATATTCAAGTCAGTTGCTAGCTTGATACTGTATCCGAATAAGAGTACGGTTATCAAAAGGTGGTGAATAAGTAGACTTTTAATAGGATTTAAAACCAAAGTTTTACAGATGGTCATTTCTAAAGCAGACCCTCCGGCTATCAATGGAGATTGGCATAGTTCGCACTTGTACTACTCTATGAATTTGAATGTCTGGTTAGAAAAATAGTGAACATTGACCAGATAGGTGATAGGGAACTAGTATTTTGCGAGATTTTAACAACAACTTCCAGATCATTGATAGTTAGCGTGAAGCGTAAAAATTGAAAAGAAGGAAGAAATGAGATAGAGTCTGTTCGCCTAAAAAGCAATCTATGTTAGACATATCATGGTGTCCACTGTCATAAAAGAAGAAGCAGTCCTAAAGGAATAACCATTCTACAAATTTTCAAAGCCGCTTTATTATGCCGGTAATTCTATAATTAAATCTTCTCATTCATTCTCCAACGTCCCTTAATTCTACAGCCGCCGACTCATTAAACTCGTTAAATTCCTCTGTGGAAGAGGATAAGTATCTTGGTGATCTTGCACTTATGTAAGTCCATCGAGGATTGTACTCTAATTAATAGGTAAAGTATAAAACATTATTGAATGGTATAGTCAAATCGAGGGGTGGCAAGAATCCTATATGATACGGAATCGTTGTCGCTGCAGGTTCTATTGCTGCCTCTTACTTGTAACCTTGTTGCTTGCCTGTAAAGAGTGAAAGGAAATCTGTTTGCAAACTAAAATACACTTTATCCAGCGATTGTTGTTGAAACTTATACATAAGGAATATGCTTGCATATTAGACCCAAAGGTGTATCTACCCTGTAGTTAAAACTGTTCAAAAGAGCTGTTATATGAAAATATTTGGGTGATAAAGAGAAGAATTTTAGCTTTACACTTAATGAGGACAGATCTGAAATCTGTAATTTATTAATACCGATAACATTTTCAGGCACATGACTCTCTAAACCGTCCACAAGTGATTTGACAATGTAGCTCTTTGCAGTTTTATCGCCGTAGTGGCAGCTGTTGGGATTAACTTGTCCTCACGGTATAGATAGAGAGGATGAATTTTTAGATTGACATATGCTTACAAATTGTAGGGTGTTTAAGGGTTTGGAGTTGTCTAGTTTATATTTACAAATACATTTAGAATCCTTTACTATATTTACAGGTTTGTTTAAAATTTGAAAGAGTAGCTAGATTTTATGGTAGCTGTAAGTAGCTCTTGAAAAACTTTATTTAGCTTTTAGCTTTGGTTCGATACATCCTTCCTATTTTTGGGACAAAAATACTAAAGTATTGAAAACCTCATTATAATGATCAATAAATTTGGTACCAAAGGTAGCGATAATTATTTGCAATTTATGATTAAGTTCACTTTGTAAACACTTTAGGCAATTCTTGAAATATTAATATGTACTCGCAAGATAAGAGTACTCCAGATGTATTCAGCTTCCTAAAAAGTCTACTTCATACTCTAAGTTATAAATCGGATTGAGGCCTATTATAGTTCATTTATATAGACGACTTCCAATTTCAAAAAGCCTTCATCATAGCCTTCATCAATTTCAAAATCTAAAATTTATTTATTTTTCATTAATTAGTGAAAGCCTATCAAAAATCTTTCTTAATTAAACCTTCAAGGCTATGCAACATAATATAATCATCACTCATATACATCATTAGTCTTTTACAGAGCAAATAATCCTTTAAAAAACTAATGTGAAATATAGCATAGCTTTTACGTGGAAGTTGGCTTTAAGATTTATTCAGTAATTAACCTGGAAAGGCAAAGTGAAACTTAAGGAAATTGAGAAAAAGTAATTGGTATCCGTTCGCGCAGATTCCAGTGCAGAAATCTTGTGGGGCCGTGTCGCGTTAGACGTGCGATGGACGTGATTGGGCGATGTGTAATCATATGTATTATTATACGTGTGATTGGTGATTATATATCTCAAAAATGAGCAGGTATTGACACGTCTCATTTATTGTTACAATATCTGGTGAATATATTATTCATAATGACAATAACTCAGCTGACAACGGCTCCTAGGTCAAATGTGTAATCTACTTTATCCTTCTAGGCTCAGAATGTATAATATATGTGTGCAAGGAGGTCTAAATATGCGTACATTATTGTATCAGACAACAGTATTAAAATCTCAGCATCCAACTTGTAATGAGAATAGGGAGCTTCGTTCTTAATATGCCAGTGTTACACGTCTCTATAATGTCAGCGTGCGTTAATTATATTCAGTTTAGCCGGTAACATATTGGATGTCAGTTATTTTTTGTAAATTATATGTAAGGTCTTTTGCTTGAGAAAATAGGGCCGTCCCTTTTTTCTTCATCAAGAGCTTTACAGACACTTTAGCAAGAGCTTAAAGTGAGCTCAGTCATCAGTTAGAGCCCATAGATTTGGTTATAGTATTAGCGTCAACTTAGGCCAAGATAAAGATTTACTATTTGTGTATGGCATAATCCGTAATACTGATATCGTCGGGGTTGAGTCCTAATACTTATAAGATGTTGCGCTTGTGAGAGCGCGAGAGAAGAGTTGAAATCGCGAGCATAAGTTCTCGATGATTAAATAGTCTAGGTTGCGTATAAGTTTTCTGAATAGGCTATGAGAGCGCTATATTCGCGCAGCTATGGAGCTTACTGTAAGACAAACTAATGGTTCGTAAGTGTTTAGGCATAATATTTTGCTTAGGAGATAGTATGATTATTATATATAGACGATTCCCGAATCACCTCAATTTACTAACATCTAGTCTACTTTTGTATAATATATTTTGTACTGAGGGAAAGAAATTTGCTAACATATCGCACTCCATTTAACAAAATGTGCACAACGTTGCAAATTTACATTTTAGCTTGCGTGAATAATCTTATAACTATCGATATGTGAGTTGAACGATGATTGGATGTTTCGATAGGTGCAGCTGTGAGCGGTCGAGGTTGGATATTGCGGGCGGGTTATAGAGGAGGAGTAGTGTGTGATATCAGTAAGCGAATGATCGTGCTCCCGACTATCGTTATATTCTCGTCGGCTTAGTATATATGGAATATTGAAATTATTCTACTTGAATTTACGTATATTGGCAATTCTAACGAACAGATAGAATACAGTTTGTTCTCTTGAAGGTTGAAAGATTAATTTTGTGAGAATATAAGATAATATGATGAGTTGAAGTTTGTCTAGATTATCATTACGACATTAGAGCCCAAACTCAACTAAAATTGACGACTATACTTCTTTGATAAGAATTATTTAAAATAGTACGATAACTGAGTAACGACTCCAATGGAAAGAAACGTATAGGAAAGTGTCTACATTATAGGTAATAGTACGGGGGGGCTAGACCTTTGAATATGCCTTAGGGAACTCTAGCTCAATATTACCGCAGAAAGCAGTTCTCTGGCGTCGGGAGGTGCTCTAACCTCGGAATATAATAAATGTTATAATTTACCAGGGAGGTGTCCCGTTATGCAGTGTTGAATTGCTGAATGAAGATGTAGGTTGCTAGATCTACTTGACATGGTGCAGTTTCTAAAAATCATATACTTGTGTACTTCTCGAGAACGCAATTGCAGGGCGGTCTACTATTTTAGACTTTAAGGGAGGATTTCAATTAGAGAATATAGTATCTACAAGTAGGAAATAGTTTCCCAACACAAACTAGCGGGATTATGGAGTCTAATTTCTAAGTAGAACCTTGACTGTTATAGATGCTGAACAGTTAAAGATAGTGTCATACAAACAAGTATAATCAGACTTTTTTTTTCGGATACGATGTGATCTCGACAATCTGTTTTTTTACTTATCCTCTTTATTTTGTTTAATAATACTAATAATGATAAGGAGGTTGCGCGAAATACATAGTGCGCCTTGCTCATTGTAAGTATGATAACAAGCGGAAACAATTGAACTAACGTTTCTCTAAAAATTTTAAGTATACTGGTATTTTAAAACTAATAAAGTTAATAAATAAGACGCCTTAATATTTAGTCAATAAATTAGTGAAGTTCTTAATTATAATTTGAAGACATATATATTAGTATATAATATATATATTATAATATATAGTATAATGTACTATATACTATATATATATATAGTATTATATAGTATTAAGTGTTTTTTGAATATATGATATATATATATGTATATATAATATATAGTAATAATATATAGTATTATAGTATACTAGTAGTTATATACTATATATATAATATATATATTAGCATCACTCGATAGTATTGTTGAATCACGATTATCAATATTGGCATTATTCGTTGAATAGATGTTGATTCCGCAAGGTCGTGCTAATATCAGATATGATCGATATTTATAGCTAGTCGGAGCGTGCCCCTACCGAAACGTGACGGCACAAGTAGAGGTGTTTACTAGAAGAGCGGGGGTAATTGATAGATAAGTGAAGTGTGACGGGAAGATGGCGGTTATGCCGCTTTAGAATTTTAATTTATGATTCAAGTAATTAGGCTTTCTGTTTTCCGAGAAAGATGTGTTCAAGTCGAAAGTAAGCAACTTGTGGATTAGTAATAGCAACAAATAGTTTAACTCTTTCTAATTGAACCGCGAGCAATTCCTGTTCATGACTTTGCCAAACAAATTTTCAAACAATTATAATAATAATAATG
Source organism: Trachelipus rathkii (assembly GCA_015478945.1). Lineage (NCBI taxonomy): Eukaryota > Metazoa > Arthropoda > Malacostraca > Isopoda > Trachelipodidae > Trachelipus > Trachelipus rathkii. The sequence continues at coordinate 12,276 of JABUQX010017754.1, forward strand.
AAAGAATATTAATAACTTCAAAAAAATTTTTTACCACGATTAATTATAAAAATACATCTGATCAGAAAATAATCTTTTGCCTATGTACATAAGTCCATATTAGAATATTTTGTTTAAGCTTTCGTGGCGAATAATTATTGGCACACAAATTTGTTACGCAAGAAGACTGAGAAATTATAACATGAACTTGAATTAGACTATATGTTATATATTGTGTTATACTAGGTATGTCACAGTGTCAAGGACTTGAAGATGATTTTCCTTGCCACCCTGTCATACAAAGTGGTCCTTTTTTTTCTATCAATGATAACCAAAAGTACCAAAGTGGCCAACGTGGGTCAATTATAGAAGAAATTAAAGTTATAATATAATATAATATGTATTATATATGTATACATATATAGTATATATATATATATATACTAGTATAGTATATATAATATCATACTGAATTATAGTTAATAATATATAATATATATATATATAGTTATAATTATGATGATATATATATAGTATATTGCTGGTGGTTTTTAATGTAAGTATGAAGAATTGTTTTTGGAATGTAATATCGGTTGGTTGTTATCTGTTTATTTGTTAAATGAATATACTGTTTTGTAATAAAATACCTTGATTAAGGTGTTGAGAGAGATCTTTGCTTACCATAATACTGTGTATATATTTGTAGAATTTTCCACTATGACTATTCTCTGTGATGATAAATCAATTGATTGATGATTGCTTGATTGTTTGGCTAAACTCATATATATATATATATATATCAATATATATAATATATTATATAGATATATATAATATATAGGGTATATATATATATATAGGGTACGTAGGTATAATATATATATATAGTATTACTATATATTATAGTGAATTTGTTAAGCGACAACTACACGAATCATATCTCAAACACACATAGTTACAGGTAAAAGAGGAATACATTGCTGGAAATCCCCTAGGCAAATTTCTCGTGAAACTGGAAAAAAAAAAAAAAAAAAAAAAAATGAAAAAAGAAATCATATCTCACAAAACTACAATAGCTACGCGAAAAGGAATACATTTTTTGAAATCATGTAAAACTTTAGTTAGGAAAATTAAAAATATTTATTAAAAATAAATAAATAAAAAGTATTGGCAATTTTTTTTTTTTTAGGCAGGGGACATATATAGTATATACTATTATTTGTAAAAGGTATTACACGCAATGTAGGGGGCTCGAGCCGACGGAACACAGGGGGGGACGTTTCCAACCCCGTAGGGGAGGGGGCGGAGGAACCCCCGCGACACCGGAGGTACTCGAAAGAGCGGGGGTTCCGAGACCCTCCCCGGAAGGGGGGGAATTAGTTCCTACCCGCGTAGTCCCCCGGAAAGGCCGAAGACCCTACATTAATTAGGCAACAACCCTTCTCATATGCTTAAGTAAAGAAATAAAAAGCCACCTTTGATAGAAGGTGCCATTGGGTTCAAGGGTTGCAACGAACCAGGGTTGACAGAATTTTAGGCAAAAAAATGACAGATTATTAACATAATATTTTGTTTTATAATGTACATTTACTATGAAAAATTTTACCAGGATCGAAAAATGTATTCCTTTTCGCTGTAGCATTGTAGTTTGAGATATATTTTTTTTCCTTTTTTTTTTTTTTTTTTTTTTTTTTTACATTGCCGTCACTAAAATTGGATTCCAGCAATCCACCAAGTATCCTTTCCTTGTGCTCTTGTAGTTTTGAGATATGGATTGTGATTTGTGGCTCTAAAGCAATTACACCAAATGATAATATATATAATATATAGATATGATATATAATAGTAGCTATACTATTTAATAGAATAATATTATAATATGATTATATTATATATAGTTATGAGCGGTGGGTATATGTATTAAATATTGCTATAACCGCCATATGTTTATGTTGTAGTTTTGATCGATCTTAATACAAATAACAGTGAAGTTGAAGGAAAGAATTATTCAACCACCGTGTGTTGCGACGGAAGACATAAGCTCTGATGCTTTTAACGCACGACTTATCTTCAACCCATATATATATATATAAGTAGCTATATATGATATATATAAATAATATTATATATATAGTAGATCTTTATATAATTAGCTTATAATTAGATTGTTATTATATTATAATTATAATTTAGTATGATATAATATATTATATATATATAGATGGTTGCGCAGGAGAGGGACTGAGAAGCTGCAGCTCCCGTCGAAATTTTGCGGAAATTTCTACAAAAATATACAATTAAATTAGAACCTGATGAAAAATTTCAAAAAAATAATAATAATAAGATAATAATATTATTATTATTATTAGTTATTTATTATCGTAGTTATGATTATTGATTTGTATTATTATTATTATTATATATTATCTAATTAAATATTATTATTTTACTTAGAGGTACTTGCTAGAGCCCTCTTTGCGTGTTTGATTGTATGTAATATAACTCGAAAGTTACTTCCACAAATGTTTTCGCAAATATTTTTAGATATATTTGACAAGATAAAGGAAGAAGAATTGATTTATGCCGTTTACTTACCAAACACCACACCACAACCACAACAACAACAACAACTGTATATATATATACCGTATATATATATATATATATATATAGTATATTTTTGATATATATATATATAGATTTAGTATAATATATATATATATAGTTATTAGTATATTATATATAT
>JABUQX010017754.1:17500-33885 GCA_015478945.1 Trachelipus rathkii
TTATTAAATGGTCTTTATTAACCTACAAAAGTTATTATCCCGAGAGAGAGCAGCGTGCCTCTCGGTCTATTTTCTACTGACTCTTATCATTGCAATGCCGTTGAAGCCAGAGCCACTTCGTGACCTGATAAATACAACAAGAAAGAAGAAACAATTATTTCGCTTTTTACAACAGGACTTTATACAAGGTTCATTCAGCTGTGTACAGAAATCTGGGTTAAAAGCAAACTAAAAAAAAACAAATATTTTTCCGGGTTAAATAAAATTTATTATTACTATGAACGAGACGGTATACATAATGGTTATCTTAAAATTTGCCTGTAACACCCCCCTCTCTGACAATTTTTTAAAAAATTAGATAATAGACCCCAAAAGTGGACTTTAACGAATAGTTAGAGAGTAAAACAAATAATTTTCTACTAAAATAATAGCACTCCTACTGGAGGAAACTCTTCGGCTCGTGCGATTGAAAACCTTTACTTCATCGAGTCATTTGTACACTTAGGGATGATGAGTTTATATTTCTATTTATGATTATTCAACCTTTGTTTTTTGGTTTATAAGAGTTATTTCTCTTTCTAAATCTACTAACTTATAATATATGCGAAAACGTTCTAATTATTCTTTAAATTAGGTTTCCCAATTTTCGATAAAGTACTTCGTTATTAACTTCAGCCTTATTAACTTTAAAAGGCCGACAATCGGAGCTAGTTGCCTACATGAAACTGTGTCTGCCGCCACCACGACAAATTGCCTCGTGCTACTTCTTCACTCACACCATCTACTTCGATTATAATACGACTGGGTTGTACCACGGCTGCCCAATATTCAAGGTTACCTTTACCGTTACACATACGCCATACCTCTGTTGGAGTCGTTTCGTTAGTAATGGTATCAACTAAATCCACTTAGGATGCTATATTTTGGCCACCAAACATCAAGTTCTAGGCTAGACCGTCTTGTTATCGCGCGATCTCAGAGTGAACAACACATTAGTAAGAGGCTCGCCGTCGAGGGCTTAAAAATCATTTCCTGCAAGCATACATCTCGACAAGCCAGCAAATTCCAATAGTTACTCAGGAGGCAATTACATCTAGGATGAGCTACACTATCTGCCCCATCCCCACGCCCTGCAGACCTCCTCAACAGGCACTAGTGAAATGTCGCACCTAAACCGAAATTAATTACCTGAGAACCACAGAATGGAATAAGCTCGTGAATAATGCATTCAATTATTCTCCCGAATTTATTCTTTGAAAGCACCGGCAACAAGTACTACTGTACGCTCAATTAAACGTAAGTAGTTATTTGTAACCTCTCGCATTAGGTAACTTAAGGATATCCACATGAACTACTTCTTCTTCGTTACTTTTTTAAAAACACCGTAATCAGGACTTTACCTGGTACTGTTTTATCGTTGTCCATGCTGAATAATGTTCGGATTCAAATCTTTTTAGCTCTTATGCAGTCTGAACACAAATCATTTTTAGCTAAGGAGGCTTTATCCACACCCAAATTCCTTTTATTTGTTATCGCTGATTACCTTCGGTACACTCTTTTCCGCACAAAAATAACGCGCGCAATAGTTTAAAGAGACACGACATACTAATTCCTATCTCCTTTTTTTAATAAAAGAATTTCGTTCTTAATTAACTTCAAAAAGGGGGTTTGTTTTTTCCTTCTTTTTTTTTTTTTCCTCCCTCGCGCCCCCCATTCCAAAAAAAATTCACTAAGGTATTTATCTGGGACTTTCTGTCTAATTTCTTCAAAGTCCAAAATCTCGTTTGAATGCGAAATAATATTTGCATTTTATCAAGCGTTGTTACTAAATTTATTTGCCAATTTCCCAATGGGCCTCTTTCAGCGCGACTGCTGCCTTCATTTCTAACCGAAAGATCGATCGCGCGTTTCATCAATTACCAATTAACCAGCACCTACGTCTAATCGCTAAGTAGCCCCAGGCTATTGCCTCATTGCCTTTGTAATCGTGGCGGGTATTCAAGAGACTACACTATTTGGACCTACATCTTCTCCTACCTCATCTTGGGCAATATCACTGCTTTAAAATTTAATTAACCATTTATTTTATACCTCCATCGTGATATTAAAAGTACTCAAAATAGGCAAGCTATCTCAATTCCCTCGCATTATAATTTTGTACATCATTACCATGTTTATTTTATATACAAACGCCCGTGAACACGTACAGATACGCACATGCTTCCGCAAATGACCCTATTTTCTTGAAATAATTTCGTTAACCCCAAATAAAACTTATTACTGGCAAATATCGTTTTTCTGTGTTATTAAAAGACCCACTATAAAAAGCAAAAGAAGTCCCATTCTCATCGTCAGACAATTACCGTATTAAAAGCTTTATTATTTGCATAAATGTACACTTTTGAGAGGCGCATCGACTGCTGAACCTGAGCCGTGAGGCGTACAATCGCTTTTTATATCTACAAGGACTTCTCCGCCGAACCATGTGATTGTATAGCTATTTTCCCTTTTAAATAATATACAAAGCAAAACGTTATATGTAAAACACGTTATATTTGGCTGTAAAAGAAATTCTGCCAACAACGGAACCCACTCTTTTATGGTAAACCAGGAACATTAATATTCCTTAACTTTTTCAATAATGCGCCAAGCCCTTCTTCCCGTCAGTTAAAATCCCAAATAATCTAAACCTTTTTACACCAAATTAGCGCATTTTTTTTATTTAAACAAATTTTAAAATAATTTAATCTCTCTAATACTTGTTTAAATACCACCACGTGGTCTGATAAATCTTTGGTCCCTATCAAAATATCGCCTAAATACACGTGTACACCGGGAATGCCTTGAAGTAATATAGTTAAAAATCTCATGAAACATGAACTCGAATTTTTAAATGCCATCGGAAATTGTCTAAAAGAAAAATTGCCGATCATTGTACTAATAGTAAAATAATGTTGATCGGCTTCTGCCAAAGGCAGAAGATAGTACGCAGTTTACTTAATACCTTTGTCCCATGAAGCCCACTAAATATATCAATTATATTCGGCATAGCAAATACATCAGGCGCACGGAATAAGTTTTCTAAAATCACACACTATTCGTACCCCTCCCCCATTTTTTTCTAAAACGCTGATGGGAAACTCCATTGCGATGGTGCCCTCTTTAAAATTCTTTTACTAAAATTAATACTCCCTCGTTTGTTTTTCGAATATTATGAGGATACACGAAGGGGGTTTAATATTTATTGGGGAATTCCGCTATATATATTTAAAAGAAAAAGAAAAGCTAATTTCTTCAAGATAGCAGTTGGAACGGCGAGTCTCTCTCTCCCCCACTAAAGCACAAGTATGTGGGATACTTGTGCTTTACGTGGGGGAGAGGAGACTCTTTCTATTCTATCTATTCTATCTATTCTATTCTTAAGTTTCGACTAGGCCGTTCTCCCCTCCCCAAATTCTCTGAACAAAAATCATCCCAAGCTTTAAGTTGCTCTTCCCGAACCTTAAAATTTTCCGGTAAATATGCATTTATAAATAAATGTTTAATTCAAATTACCAATTATTAACTATAGTAATATCACTAAAAAGTCCTATGAGCTACAGAAAAGAAAATGAAGAGAGTATGATATAAAGCCTTATCTCTACAAATTTTTATTACACAAATATATACATTCCTTGCTCTGAATATCTGTTAACCTGTCTGTCTCACAAAATTAATATAAACTAAATTTTTTAAAAACTGCATTCCTAATATGCAAATTGGCAATTTGGTAAAAATTCTACATCATAAGTCTCTTTAAACCAAAATTCAATTGGTAACAATTTCCTGAAGTATACGTCAATTACGTATCATGCCTGCTTTAATTGACAAATAATCGGATATATATTTCTCCTTCATAGGGGAAATTATCTCACTACCACAATCTAAAATGAAACTCTTTTTAATTTTATTTCCATAATAGTATAAAGTATATAATCTCTTACATTATTTAATACAAACATATTATTTATGACCGGACTTTCACTGTGGGAGCATCCGTCATTAACATATCTTGTGCGTCGGTAGAGGCCAACGGGATATCGTATGGGTTACATCGATACTCTCATCAATATTCGGGAATACTCAGACCTCGTGTAAGGAGGATACCTCCTTACATCCATTAGAGCCTTTGCCCGGTTACTCGAAAAAATTATTTTCTCAAAGCTTACCTCCCTATTATAGATTATACCCATTAGAATACCAAACATACCTATTAATATCTTAATATATTGAAATTATATATATATATTATTAATATTATTATTATTATTATTATTATTATAATATTATATTATATATTATTATTATTATTATTATTATTATTATTATATTATTATATAATATTATATTTATATTATTATTATTATATTATATTAAATATATTATTATTATTATTATTATAAACCTACAGAAGACGGCATGCAAATTTATACTCAGCATAGTCCCAATAATTAAAAATACATAATTTTTATCTAAAATATTTCACCCCCCCCCTCTAAACTTCCGTCTAGGGGATCTGATGCTTTTACCCTGGCCTCCTTTTTGGCGTAGTCATCTCCATGGCTTTGACTGACTTCTCCATTTGGCGTGGAATTTAATACAAAGAATACATAGAACAGAAAATATCGAGTGCAGGATTGTAACTCTATGAGGAATCTTGGATGGAGATGTGTTACATAACTCGCCGAGAACTCAGCATTTACGGTTGCCTTGTTTACGTTCCCAGAGCATTTCTTCTATTGGAAAAATTATCGTGGTTCTTCTCTCGAGTCGGTTTGCAGCAGCCTCACTCAGCTGCCTCGACTGTTGTCAAGACTTGAAACTCCTTCATCTCTCGAAAGAACTCTTTGTTTACCTTAGCCTCTTCCGAAACCGGGAAATTGTTGTTGTTGTATTTCGACTCTCCTCATGAGATCCTCTTTCTTGGGTTTGTTCTCCTTGAAGATGATTTACAGCCCCCAATATTCCTCCCCCTTCTCCGGGGGGTTTCGTAGCAATTCCATAAAAAGTTTATACAAGTTATCTCTACTTTTGTTGATTTTTTTCAAGACTCTATCGTCTGCCCAGAGTCATTAAAGCTCTCTTGTAATGCGAATGGAAGCCTCATTAATAAACAACTCTATGAATACCAAAAGGCGCACTGTTTTCAGCAAGCAGATCGAATCCTATTTTTCCCATAACATCACGGATCTTGCTAAGTAAACTGAAGGAAGTTCTTCTTTTTTCTCCTGTTTGCAAATTTCACTGATGTGTGACTTCTCAGGTTGCGCGCTTAAGGGCTTCCTCATCGACGGCAAATAACTTTTTTAAACAAATCTTCCCCCAATGGAATTTGCATGGTCGCTAACAAGTATCATGGAAGACGAATATCCGAAGATATTCTTACCTTCGTGGGATCCGCACGCCATTAAGTTTGAACAACGGTAAATCGTGGTGTAACCAATCAAATCATATACGACAAAACTAACTTTGGAATAGCGCACCAATTAGCGAACAGACTGGTTTGGAGTACCCCCCCAACGTATAGGAGACTGGGGGAATTGGAACATCTTGCTCGTAGCGGGTATAATGCCTGGACTCCTCTTTCCTCATTCGAGTTCGCATTTTCTTCTCTTCAATGGGTAGATTGGGAAGAGGGATGAAACGTCGGAGTTTTTCAGATGCTTTAGCTGAGTACTTACTTCCCCACCCTCACGTCTTAAATCGGGGAAGATCTTTTATGTCTGGCATCTAAAGTCCCTTCTGCCCGTTTTTTTTTTTTTTTTTTTTTTTTTTTTTTTTTTTTTGCCGTGATATTATTTGAAAATGAGCTCTTTTCCACAAGAATAGCGACTTTAAAATTAACGATCCACCTATTCCTTGTTATAAAGTTTATGAGAGCTATTGACCAAACGCACTAAGACTTTATTTCTATATCTTTTTTTTTCTTCACAGATAATGGATCACTTCACTTACACTTATTTTTTTTACTTGCGCTATAAGCTATGGATATCACCACGTTTTTTTTTTTTTTTTTTTTTTGTTATGCCCCCACTAGAGCAGAAAGCTTGGCGTTTCGTGTCACTGTACGGGTCCACAAATTCTGTACAGAGACTATCTCTAAATATTAATTGGCCCTATAGAGATCACTTTGCATATAGCAAATAATAAAATATTTGAATAGCGAATTCTTTTATATTATCTATTTATATACTTCACCACTCCGTGTATAACACAAATTAAGTGTTTTAACTATTGTTCAAAAAGAAATATTTATTCCTACTATATCAATTATTATTTAAATGGGCTTTGAAACGCTTACAATTATTAATCCCGAGAAGAGCAACTGTGCTCTTCCGGGTTCTATTTCTAGCTGACTCTTATCCCCGATGCAAGCCGTTAGAGCCAGAGTCCACCTCGGACCTTGATAATCTACAACAAGAAAAAAGGCACCAATTATTTCGGCTTTTACAACAGACTAACAATGTTCACAGCTGGTTACCAGAAATCTTGGCACTTACATATATCCTTTATAAATTTATACTATGTAACGAGTACGGTATATGATATATATATATATTAAATATATATAATAAATAATATATATATATAATATAAATATAATATATATATATATATATATATATATATATATATATATATATAATATACTTACATGTTTTATAAAAGTCCTTTTATAATTTAAAAACTAACGAATAGAGAGACCTGCATAGAATTCAGAGTCGGTCTCTCTCCTCTAGGGACACGGGGAACTTCTCGCCCCCTCTGTCCCCCATCGGCCAGCCCCCTAAATGGAAAAATGCTTCCTTAACCTTAACCTCAACTACTCACATAGTAATGACTAAATAAAATATTGCTAAAAAACTGAATAAGATTATATATTGATATTGATTATTATTATTATTATTATTTATTATTATATTATATTATTATTATTATATGATTATATTATTATTATTATATTATTAATATTATTATAATTATTATTATTATTATGATATTATTATTATATTATTATAATTTACTAAATGATTGAATTAAATAAATTCATCGTCAATAACAAATTTCTTTAACAAAGGTATTGAAGCAAAATAATGCATAAAGAAAATGCCTGTTTCTTTACAAAAAATTCTATCGCAAAATCAAAGCCCTACACAATATTTAGCCTAGCTGTATAAAATGTAGGGAAAAAGTTGTTAATATCATTACTACTTGACCTTATCATAATAAGGTCAATTCTTTTTGTTTATATTTTACCAAAAAAAAAAAGTAAAAAAACTAAAATTTCTCAAAATAATAAGTCCATTACTTTATTCGTATGGTGTGATTACAAAAAAAAGTTAAATTATTAATTTTCTACGATATATAACTAATTAGAAAAAAAAGTTCAATCTTTAACGCTATGATCGTTAGTATCATTGTGTTCGATTTAGTACGTTTTAAAATAAAAAATCGCATTAAGCTTAAACTGAACCTGAAAAATCAAAACAAGAGCTATATGAAGGTATTATAATAATATATATATAAATATAATATATATTATATATAGTTAATATATATATAATATAATATATATAAATATATAATATATATATATATATAATAGTAAGAGTGTCACATCATCGAGAACGGCAGCACTTACAGTAAAACAAATTGCATTTTTGGAATCAGCGGGAAAATTCTAAGGAGGGGTTTTAATTTTTTATTTTTTATTTTTTTTTTTGCGTTTAAGTTCAAATTTTTGAAATTTCTTTTTTTTCCAATAGGCTCAGCCACAGAGGGGGGACGAATCCCCCCGTCGTCCACGGGACCAGAACCCCGACTCTCTTTTCGGTTTACCCTTGTGTATTCCTTTAGTAAAAAAAAAAAAAAAAATTATTACCTTAACAATATGCTATTACTTATTAATTACAAGAAAATTTTTTTTTTACCTCTTAACAAACGTTTCCAAATTTATTCTTCTAAATTAATTTTAATCTCTTCTAAAAACTTTATAAATCGATTCTTTGAATATTTTTTCCCCAAATATTTTAAATATAAAAAATTCAAATAATAATGAAATAAGAATCTAAATATATAAAAATACTATAGTAATAAAGATATGTAAATAATCGTTTTTCAGTCGTAAGCTGAGCATTGCCTGGCTACTTAAGTTTAGATTTAGAATTTAGTATGATTAAAAAATATCTGAGTCAATGGACTTAAGAAAAATGCTCATGTTATTATATGTCCGACGAATAAAAAAAAAAATAAAAAAAAAAATAAAAAAAAAATAAAACCCCTCCTTAGAATTCGCTGATTCCAAAGAATGCAATTTTTACGTAGGTCGCCGTTCTAAAGACATGATGTCAGCTTTAACACTTCAACCAAAATATTAAAATATAGTAAAAGATATTATATATATGTAAATATATAATAATATATATATAATATAGTATTATATATATAAATATATAATTTTATATAAGATTATATAATATATAATATATATATATATATATATTATATATATAGCCTCAAGTGTTTAATCCACCAAATTCTTATATCACAAAATCCCCTATTTTACCCTAACATATTAGAACAATTACTCTTTACGCCCTACCAAGTTTTTGTTGAGGTGTGGAGCTCAAAAATATATATTAAATGTTCTTAATTCTCCGTTTTATTTTCATTTTACTTCTTAAAAACATCGTCTTTTCTCTGAGTGTTTACGTTAAAATCCTATTTAATCTATAAACAATTTTATAGCTTATGTATTTTATCTTTAGGATGTATCTTTCTTCTAAGGTTTTGAAAAGCTTTTTCTCAATCTAAGATTTTCATCAAAGTTTTATATAATTAGTAAATCATTTATTGAAGCTACTAATATATATTATATAATTAAATAATATAAATATATATTATATATATATATATAGAATTAATATATAATATATAGTATTAAATATATATATTAAATAGATTACAGATATTATATTATATGAAATATATAATATAATATAATTATAGATAATATATATATATAAGAGATATTATATATATTATCTGCTTTTAATCTGAATTAATATATATATATATATAATAACTATATATATTATAATATAATATAATATATAATATATTATAACTATATATATATATATATATAAGTACTTTTTTGTCTAACAATAAAAAAATAGTAGATGTAAAGTTGTATGCGCATCTTTATGCAGCAAGAACTTCATTCACGCCTTCTTCTATTTAAAATTCATTTAATTTATTATAATTTTACTCTTTTTCCGTGAAGTTTTAAAAAGTATAAAAATATGAAATTTCAATGGATATATGATAAACCATTTTAAAATAAAGGAATTTTATATGCTAATGAAATTGTTGCTGTCAGATGGCAATTTAATATTTGAATAAATCCTCAAAATAAATTAATATGAAAATAAAATTAACACTATTGCTTGATATGTACCTTCAATGTTGTGTACGAGTTCCTTTATCTTTGTCCACAATTTTTTTTTAGAAAGACCAAATACCATCTCAAAAACTACAACAGCGACCTGGAAAAATGCTGAATTGCTGGAAAATTAGTGCGGAAATGCTATAAAATAAGAGAAAAAAAGAAAAAAAAAGTACACAATACTACAGGAATAGGTATTCCATTTTACTAATCCTGGTAATAATTTAAATTTGAAAAATGTGTATAAAAAAAAGAAAAAAAAAGAATTATTGTAAACAATTCTGATTAATTATTATTAATGGCAGGTCTATTTTAATTACCTTTTATACGTTACTCGTTCAAATAAAAGACTTCTATTAAATTTTTTTTTTTTTTCTTTTAAACTAAAAATTACCCCAAGTCACCGCACGATGCAGGATGGGTCTTCTCGTGCCTTCCGAGGAACGACGGTTAGATATGGCGTAACTAAAGGTCATGCGCCCTCCTTGACTCTATTTTGCGCCCCCTCTTAGTCAGGACGGGTGAGATAGATTTGAACTGAATTGACAAAAAAAAGTTTTCTTGTGCATATCAAAGAAAAATCACACTAGCATAACAAAAGAACCAGAGTGTATTACAATGAAAAAAAGTATATATAGTTATAAAAAGAGAGGCCTAGTATTTAAAACACTTTTACATTACTGTATTTGTAAAGTAAAGCAAAAGACTTTTACTAATAAACACAATACAAAATTTCGATTACTTTAACTTACATTAATAGTCTTCTAAAATGCTCTATTATATCCCGTCGTCTCTTCGCATCACAATAATGACCACTAATTTCTACCAAGTCCAGGCGCCGAGTCAGATCATACGTATGCTAAAGTACAGCCAATTGCACTTTAAACCTTACGGTCTTCATGGTTATCTATCATAAAATAACTTTTTATAGTTTAATTTTGAACATCTCTCAGCTAAAAATGAAATACTGAGCGTAAGGGTGTCAAAACATTATAAATACTGGAATACTATACGACAAACAAAATAGTTATTTCGATATCAACAGATATATATGTCTTGCCATTCTATTATTTTGTCAGTTTTCTTCTTTATTCACTTGCCACAGAACAGTTCACTAACCAGTACAATTTCCGTAACTATATATTAAATATGTATATCTAGATAAGGTTATAATAAATATAAGTAAGTATAGTTGTCTTTAAAGATATATATATATAAATATATATACATAATAATAGTTATATATGATATAAAATATATATAATATAGATATACATATTATACTACTATTATAATATACTATATATATATTACTAATATTATAGTTATATATATATATATATATAGATAATATAGAAATTTATATTATGTAAAAGTTATTATATATTATATAATAATATTTAATATATATAGAATATAGATGAGAAATATTCATAACGTTTATGATTAATCTATATAAATTAATACTATAATATATTAATATATATTACGATATTTTTCATATTACTTATATATAATAAGAGAAGAAGGAGAAGAAGAGCTTTTCATTATGGTTCTATCGAAAAAATGAGCTCTATTCCTCTTGCCCTGCCGATTCGCATTACCTCTTTCCGGCTCCTGCGCCCCCCCCCGCACCGCGGACTGCGTGTTGCGTCATTACGCCACCTGGGTAACCTAATCCCACCCTCCGGAGTCTCCGAACCCCCGCTCTTTTATTGGGGTCGCGGGTTCCTTCGCCCACTTCACCAACGGGGGGTATGGAAAACTAATTCCCCCCTGTGTTAAACTCGGCTCGAGACCCCCTACATGCCGGAAAACTATCCTTTACAAATAAATAATATTAATATTATTTATATATACAAAATATTATATATTAAATATATATTATATTATATAATATATATAAATATATATATATAATATATAAATATATATATTATACTATGTCCCCCGCTACTCTATCGACCTCCCAAAATATAAAAAATTGTGCAGGATTCCAAACAATGTATCCTTTCCCTTTAGCTATTATTATTTATAATTATTATATTATTTATTATATATTATATTATAATTATTAGTAGTAGTAGTAGTAGTAGTAGTCATAGAATTATGGGTTGGGATGCACTTATCTAACCACAAAACCGCAGAAGTCATAAAAGTGGACCTTCTTATCTAACCCAAACCGCAAAGTCATAAAAAGAGACTTCAAAAGGTGCCGCCGACCGAGAAAATGTTCCTTTGCGTCTAATTCGTATTAGGCATATAATTCTAAGTACATATATTCTATAGCTACATCTATACTATAATATTCAGCTTACTAACACGTGCCACCTATTAGTCTAGAAAACACTCCACATGTCATAATTTGCCTATCCCCTAGGTCTATGGATACTGGAATCGTTGTGCAGTATATTAAAGTGCTAGAGCTTCTAATAGTTATTACCCTACCCCCCTTTCTAGCCTTTTCTAGCATGACATGTCCGACGTCATTAGAATACAGCCGCGTATAGGCTATCCCTCAAGAGTTAATAAGTATGAGATCGATATGATGTACATTAGAAGTGTGCTAGGTTGTTCTTCTACGAGTTAGTAACCCCCACCCCCCTTCTTCTAAACCCTTCTAGTTCGAAGTATATCGATGTGACAAAACATATATCCGGTATTGCATCCATAGTACAAAATCACTACTGCTAATCTATTCCTATGTGGTGTACGACGGAATCGATTCACTCCTAACAAGATAGTAATAGATATTACCCTACCCCCCTTGATAGCGTATTGCAATCCAACATTGCAATGTTGCAAGCAATGTTGCAAATGTTGCAAACAAAAATTTGCAACATTTTGCAACCATTTGCAACTCTTATTTGCTATTAAACGATTTTTAAGGTCAAAATATGTGTTTCGGTCCGTAAAGCGTTTTCCGGGTCAACGACGCGATTGGATCAACCCCCAAGGCCCTGGCCCACCGCACCGCCCCGCACCGCATCACATCGTCTTTTTCGCTTTGCCTCTCGATTTTCATATCTCAGGCTACCTTTTTTTTTACGACCACATTTCAACCTATGCTAGAAATTCCGCAGTCCAAACTATGTCTCCAAGGTCAACTGCCCCATATATTATATATATTAATAATAATATATTAATTATTAAGATATATATATAAATATATTTTAAACTATAATTACTATATTATATATATTTATATATTATATATTAGCTATAAGTTATCACTATTTATGCTACATTATAAGATATATATAGTATATAGTACCCGCTTTTGCACCCCTAAGGAGATATAGGTGTGCGCCTCGTACTGTCCCCCTTAATTTCCTCCCTTTAACCCCCTTAGTACTAACTCTCTTTTCATTATGTTGACTTCGATTCGGTCTGCCATTGATTATTCGGAACTCTAATACCTAATCTACCTAAGCCTGAAATTGACCTTTCATAAAAGTTCATGAGAAATTATTATGTGAGATAAGTCGAGCCACATGTAGTATTCTTGACGCGATGAAATGAAATCACCTGTTTAGAGAACTCTGCCTAACATGCAACATCATGTAAGCTACTTGTATCCTAACTTAGATTTCCGTATTAAACTATCTTAAACTCTCACACCTTACCACACACCACACACATCACACACACACAAACAACAAACCACACACAGCGCACACCACAAACTCAAGCATTCTTTAATGCCTCAACTTTGTATAACCTTCAATCTTCTGATGCACTCAACTTTGATACCTCTCAATCTATCTGAGCATCAAAACTTGATAACCTCAACCTTTAACCTTCAAGCTTTATTACCTCTCAGCTTTAGCACTCAACTTAGTACATCAGCATTTGATGTATCTCTATACATTTTACTCTCAGCTTGAGACTCAATCCTATTTGATGTCTCACTTGAGGACTCATCTTTGTACTGAAAAAAGAAAGGTAGGAAGGGTATAAGAAGAAGAAGAAGAAGAAGAAGGAAAGAAGAAAAAGAAGAATAAGAAGAAAGAATATAAATAGAAGAAGAAAGAAGAAGAATAAAGAAAGAAGAAGAGTCATACTAGATGTAATTTCCCTTACTCTATTTCTTAACATTTTTTTTATTTCAATTCAGCTTCTTTTATTCTTATTCTAGATATACAAATGACAATAAGTTATAAGTATAAAGTAAGTTATAAGATAAAAATTTAAATTAAGTTTAAATTTTCATATTGAAGCAAAATTACATTTTCACTCATTAAATATAGCTTCGTTTTGCAAAAAACTATTTTTTTTTATGAAAAACATTTTCTTTTTGAAAAACAATTTTTGTTTTTTGAAAATATTTTTTAAAAACAATGTTTCCCGGAAAAGATAGTTGTCAAATTTCCACGAAAAAACATGATTTTAGGGACCAAAGCAATAACGCAGTAAAACACTACAGCAACAGCCACCAGGTTCCCCACCCACCCCACCCCCCTCTTTTACTTTTTACTGCATGTTACCATACGTATTTAAATAAAAATATAAAATATATATATCCTCATTTTCTTTTACAAACTTAAACAAAACATAATAATACATAGTTTTTTTTGCTGCTCTTGCCTACATAAACACAGCATAATAATAATAATTTTTTGCATAAATCATAAAATTAAAAATAATTCTTATGTATAAACATACATAGTAAAGAGTAAGGGTAAAGAACAAGATTTTTTTTAAAATTAATGTACTTATTTAGTAGCATATTTAGAATAAAAGAAATAATATATATAAATTAAAACTATATTTAATATAATAATATACTCTTATATTATATATATATACTATTTATATTATATTTTACCCATTATTATATAATATATAATATAATATATTATAATACTAATATATATATATATAATATAAACGAATATACATATTTACATAAAGGTATTTTAAAATATTACAGAACATACACAATTTTTTAATAAAATATATATATATATATATATATATTATATATATATATATATATATATATAAATAATATAATATTATTAATATATAGATATATAATAATAATATATATAATATATTATATATATAAATGATTAACGAGATTACAATGTTGTTACAATACAGATATTTTAATAAAATATAAAAAACAATTTAAATTATATATATATATATAATATATTATATAATATAATATATATATATAATATAATATTATAATAATTAGAAGTATATATATAATATATAATATACTTACTATATATATATATATAATAAAAATATATATATTAATACATTTGCGCAAAACACATTGGATGAAGTTGAAACTGTGCATTCTCTATATAATCCCAAACCCGATCCTTTGGAAATAACATACGATAAATACTCTTCTAAGAAATGCCATCCTCAACACCATCTTCTTCTAGCTATTATTCAGCTCTATAAGATTGCATTTTTTCTCATGCCATAAAGAAGTAATTTGTATCACAGTATTCGCTCAGCAAAGCGCTATACATTCTATTATAAAGTTTCCCATACTCAGTGTAAATTTTATGAAAACAGAACCGTTAGCTAATGCATAAATTCGTCCAAGTATTCGACATTGTCAAGATGGCATTAATATTCTTCTTGTATTTAACAATGTTAAATTCTACATGCGAATATAACAGAACCCGTATCTGTACGGAATGAATTTGTTTAAAACAGAAGTTTCCATGATAATACGACTACATCCTCTATCTTCTTAACACTACTATCGCCAATATTGAGCAAAACAATCGATCTATTTCTATTAATACCCTCTTCGCCTTCGTTCTATTGTATAATTTCACTTTAATTGACTCTAATGTAGTCGAATATCACAATACTTCAGCCTTACCATTATAATTTCCACTAGTTATTAAAAATACGGATGGAATTCTTCAACAGAAATGAACAAATGTGTATCATGTACACCTACCGTATGAAATTACAAGACAAGACGACGACAAATTAATGTTTACTAATAAATAAAAATGATATCAGCTCTTATATATATATATCTATATATCCTCATATAAATGTCTGTTAACAAGTTTGAGAGTGTGAAGAGAAGCCATTATGTTTATCTCAGTTAAAATCGTACGAAAAAAACTTTGATATAAAACGTCTCAAATTCTATTAGATAATAATTTCGACCAATCATTAGAGAAAAGTAAATCATAGATAGACATGTACATAAACCTCTCTTAACAACACAGGGGAAATCCATATGATTCACGCCTTATCATTTCAAACATAGACAAACATGTTATTACAGAATATAAGGCATATACAAACTATATATATATAAAATAGGTGTATATCAAAAGAGTTTAAAATATAAAATATTAACAAGTGAGAAAATCTGGATTTTTTGACAAAAAATCTAATAAAAAACAAAAAAACCATTGGTATATTTAACCAAACATAACAAATAATAATAAAATAATATCCCTGTAGTAAGAGATAAATATATATATATTTTATATATAATAATATATAGTAGATATATAGTAAATATATATAAATAATATATATAAATATATAATATTAATATAAATATGTATATATAATATATAGTATATAATTATATATAAATATATTATATAATATATATATTTGAAATGTTCCGACATGAATGCAGGCTTACGAACTTTCATTAAGATTTAATTTTACATGTCCTTACACAAATGCCAGTTATCTTCGTTATTAGATCTAATAATTTTTCATATTCATCAACTCCATCCCAGTAGTACATACGTTGGCAATGTTCTCTCCCTGACACTAATCATATGTTTATCAGATCATTTCACGTAAAGAATTCTTCAAGCTGACGAATAAATGTATGAACATCTATCGAAGCTAAAAACTGATTAATTATATTTTCCGAATCTTGAGA